>JABUQX010010416.1:2500-15000 GCA_015478945.1 Trachelipus rathkii
AATAATTATTCGTACAAAATATTTCTTTTGAACAAATTATCACATTTATCTTTAAATGTAAAATATTTCCCAATTTTGAAAAATAGTATCTTTAAGGAGTAACAAATGCAAATATAAAGATCCAAAATAATATTAGTTTATTGCACAAGGATTTGTTCTTTGTTTTCTTGTTCAGTTTCATTTGCTCTTTCATCTCTCTTTCCGTTTTGCCAAGAATTTTGTATGAAATTAAAATATAAATTCGTTTAAGGTAATAAATAATAAAGGCTTAAAGGTTAATAGGTAAATAAAAATTAAATATTAAATTAAATGTATTATACTTTAAAAATATATTTAAACAAAATAAAGGAAAAAAAAAAAGGAATATTAATATGGAAAATTCTAATGTTTAGAATTTAAAATTGTCATTAAAATTAAATGTTTTTCCAAAAATCTTTAATAATGAAACAGGTTATGTACGAATGGATACTACTTACCAAAATAATTAAATTATATTATTTTAAAAAAAAATATAAAAAATACGGATTATTATTAATTGTTTAAAGCTATTGTAAATTGGTATTAAGATTAATATTTATACGTTTTTAAATGTTTTTTTACCAAATAGTAATTTTTTCAGTTTTTAAAAGCTGGCTCAAAGAAAAATAGAATGACGAAGATTTTTAGGAAATTACACAACTTTAATAAGGGAGGCTCCACCACATGGCGGAAGTTTGTAGAAACTCTTTGCAAAACACCCCATGTGTATTGGCCATTTTTGGCAGAGGCTTTTGCTCATTTTTACTGGTTTGCCAAAATTGCAACCAAATCTTTCATCCGCTTTGTTGGGAAAAAGATTGTGTATTGGCAAACCAGCCAATGAGCAAAGCTTTGCCAAAATGGACCCATACACATATTGGGATGTTTGGCAAGGGTTCGAAACTCGCATTTGTGGGAGCCGGCCTTAAGGGCGACACAAATAAAAATTACATTGGGCCCATAGTAATTTCCACTTTTTGGAAATTGAACTATGGGAGTACGTTATAAAGTGTTAATCTACACACCACACACAACCACACAACACAACACAAACCAACACAACACACACACACACACACACCACACACACACACTTATATATATAATATATATTTATATATAATATTATATATATATATATATATATTATATTATATATTATATATATATATATATATATTATATATATATATATATAATAATATAATATATCTCTCCAAATAAATAAAATAAATATTAAAACAAAGAAAAAGGTGAATGCAAAGATTGAGAACGATTATATTTAAAGAATTTCTACATTCTTTTTATTTAAGGTAATGTAAAAATTTATGAATCAAAATATATTAATTTGATTGTTTAAGAATTTTACACCGCAGGAGTCAGTAGATATAAAAGAGCCATTAGAAAATAATAAAGTTTAAAAATTACGGCCCACTATTACAATTTTAGTTATCTTTTGCAAACTGCATTTTAAAACCCAAACAAAAAATATTAAGATATTTGAAAAAAACAAGATACACTAGATACGATAAATAATAAAAGAGAGATTGAGAAAATAAAAACAAGTAAAAAATTAAGAGAATTTATGAATGTAAAGAAATAGAAAAACGAGGAATTTATGAATTAATAATGAAAGAAAAAAGAACATATAGTGATGAATACCATAATTAATGTTTATTAAAAACTTAGTAGAACTAGGGGCCGTATGGGCTTCCTAAACAACCTAATTTAGGAAAATTAATAAAAGTTTTATTATTGCACACATTATTAGCTTTAATAAAGGAATAAAGAATAAAGTTTAAATTAATTCAATGAAACCTTCAAAGGGATTAAAGTAACAAACGTAAAAAGTTGACATAGAAACACACCTGTCATTCTAAATTCAATGAGCGAGAGAAATAAAACTTTTGCAGTTGCAATATAAAAAAACATATTTGAGGGATTGAAACAGAAAAGAGATTAGAAATAGAAATACAGAAATGGAGAAAGATTGAAAAATATTGAAAAAATAAGAATTAGATTGACATATATAAATAAAGAAACAAATAAAATTAGAAGAGAGGGTAAGAAAATGGGAAGGAGAAAAATTTTTTTGAATTAAGAGTAAGATAATCTCTTTTATGGAAAAGGCAAAAAGAAATATTTTGAATATCTATTGGTAAAAGTGAAAACATATAAAGAAAGAAGGAATCTTATCATTTTCTTATAAATTAAAAAAAAAAGGTACACTTTTCTAAAGAAAGTAAAAAAGAAAGAAAGTAAAAAATTTTTACCAATTGAAAGTAAATGTAGAAAAAAATAAGATGATGCCTAAATTAAAAAAAGGTAAATTTAATGTTAGAGTCCAAATTTTCTCCCCAAAATTTATATATAAATATATATATAATATATATATATATATATTATATATATATTAAATATATATATTATTATAATATATATTATATATATAAATAATATATATATAATATATATATTTATATATATATTAATATTAATTAATATATAAATATATATATATATTTGAAGATAGCAAATAGATATAGAATTAGACATATTATAAATAAGGTATACAATAATTATATATATATATATTATTATATGTAATATTTATATATATATATTATTATTATATATATATATATTATATATATATATTATATATATATATTATATATATATATAATATAATATATTATATTATTATATATATATAATATTATATAATATATATATAATATATTTTGAAATTCAGACAAGTAGAAATATATTTGACCCCGCTTAAAATCTACGGGAAGCAAAATTTTACTTTAAAACAGAAAGAAATGTATTAAAAAGAAAAAGTTTGATAGTTGAAGCAAAAAAAAAAAAAAAAAAAAAAAAAAAAAAAAAAAAAAAAAAAAGGTCAACAAATAGAATTAAAAGAGGGTTTGTTGAATATTCCATTGTTGGAGAAGAAAATAAGCAAAGCAAATCTCAAATATAAATTAAATTGAAGCGTCCAGAAATAAAGGATAGTTCAAAGAAAAAACACCAGAAAAGAAAAAAGTACACCTTTATTAAAAAGATACACAAAATTTTAAAAACCAAAAGCATACAAATTGTTGAAAGGAAAGGCAAACTTGTACTGTAAAAGTACAGTTGATTCCACAAAAATCTCTAACCTAAAAAGTGAAAAAAGGGACATAAAAGTAGTAGGAGGGCTATATTGGACAAAGTACCTGGCTTGACCTTTTTTACCCCTGAACCTTTTTTGGACCTCTTTTACCCACCCTAAAATTTTGGGCAAACCGCATTTTTTGAGCCCACAATTTTTTTACCTGACTTGACCTTTTGGGGCTTGACCTTTTTTTCGACCACCCTTTGGTCTTCCATGGTCATTTTTTGCCCCACGTTATTTTTTGAGAACCCTAATTTTTTGAGAAACCCCTATTTTTTGAGAACCCTAATTTTTTTGAGAAACCTAATTTTTTGGGAACCCTAATTTTTTGAGAACCCAATTTTTTGAAACCCAAATTTTTTGAGAACCCTAATTTTTGAACCCTTCGAAGAAGGGTTTGCGACAAACGGTTTGCGTAAAGCAACCGGTTTGTACGTAAATGCTTCCCTATTTTTACGCCCCCTTATTTTTCGACCATGGGGTCAATTTTTTGCCCACGGTAATTTTTGATCTTTCTTTAGGGGCTAGCCTATTTTTTGAGATATATATATAATATATATAATAGTATTTATTTATTTATATTAATAATAATATATATATATATTATTATATATATATTAATATATATATATATTATATATTATTTATTATTATATATATAATTTATATTATATATTATATATATATATATATATATATATATTATAATATATATATATATAATATATTATATTATAAATTAATGTAAAAAATTTTTGATTATTTAAATTTCTAATTATTATAGTAAAAGTTTTTTTATTTATCTTTTATTTTTATTTCATAAAATAAATATTTAATGTATTTGAGCTTAAATAAACGAAACTTAGGGTCAGGATATGAAAAAACATGCTTTTCATACCTTAAAACCAAAAAAGCGATAAAATATTCTCGGGAACCAAATCCAACATTTTACGAGGGTCATATAAGAGATAGGGATACTCCGTTCCACTCACAAGAAAGGTAAAAATTTCCTTCTTGATCAAAGGATTCTTACGATCCAGCATGTTTCAGTTGAAAATATATTAAAAAATAATAACATTGATTCTCGGTTCTTGTCTATACTGGAATTACCTTTTGACCTGGAATTAGGATTAAATTAGCCCGGGATACAAAAAAGGCTTATTTCTAATCGTTTAGGGCCTAATTTAGGCCTAACGTAGTTATTGCACCCATTTTACAGAAAAAGGTAAGTTTGAAATATATTTTGACCTGGAATTTGGGGCTTAAATCGGCCCGGGTTACAAAAAAGGATTATCCTAAATAGGACCTAAAAGAGTTTTTCAACACATTTTTACAAGAGAGAGTCAAGTTTCGTACGTAAAGCAGTTGCGGGCGGGTTGCCTTGTGTTTTTTTCTCGTATTGATTGTCAATGTACCCAAATTAAAAAAAACTTAATAAAAATTTTTAATTAATAAAGAAACCCGAATTATTTAAAAACTTTGAAATATTTTTTAGTACAAAATATATTATAAATGTAAGTAAATAATTGTTATTTTAAAATTAAAACTTAGAAATGATATTTTAAAAATACATGTATGTTATCAGAGAAAGAAACTTATTTATGTTTTATTACCTTATTACATGGCTAAAGATATGTAAAGCGTAAGTCAATAGAACAAAAACGTGGCATAGGCTTGATTTAGAGGGGCGGGCTGGCCTTACTTCGATTTACTGATTTTTGCTTTAAGGTACGCAAAATATATGTTTTTAAAAAATTTCAATTTTTTAGTAAAGTTATTTTAAAATTCTATAATAAATGGAATCATTATCTTGAACAAAGAATATATTAAAAACTGTAATACTTTTTTGTTTTATAAATTTTTATAACTATCAAGTTTTAAAATAAACTTTACTAAAATTTTTATGGAAAATTTTATAAAAACAATATTTTTACGTACCTTAAAAGCAATAAATCAGTAATTCAGTAAGGCCAGCCCCTGCAACCCCCTCTACAACCAAGCTATGCACGTTTTGTTCTATTGACTTACTGCTTTACTCATCTTTAGCCATGTAATAAGTATAAAAATAACAAAATAAGTTTTCTCTGATTAACATAACATGTTTTGATTTCAAGTTTTTATATTTTAAAAAATAAACAATATTCCTTATTACTTACTATTCATTCAATTAAAACTAAAAATATTTCAATGTTTTTAAATAATCTAAGTTTCTTATTATATTTTTTTATTATTACATTTTCCGCCATCACGAGAATCACAACAACCCGCCCCTTCTCCGAGAGAACACTGAACCTCATCCTGTAAAATGTGTTGAAAATAAACTACTTTAGTCTAAATTTAGGATTAATCCTTTTTCGTACCGGGGGCGAATTTTAGCCTATTCCAGGTCAAAATATATTTCAAAACTGACCTTTTCTGTAAAATGTGGCAATAAACTACGTTAGGCCTAAATTTAGGCCTAAATTTAGGATAAGCTTTTGTTAGGAACGGGGCTAATTAATCTAATACCAGGCAAAAGGTAAATTCCGTATAGGACAAGAAATCATTGTTATATATTTTTATAAATATTTCAAACTGGAAAAAATGTTGGATCGGAAGATCCTTTAAGCAGGTAAGAAGAAAATGTTTCCTTACTTGTGGTTTGGTCGCGGTATCCTTATCTCTATAGGACCTCGTATGTGATTGGTCGAGGAATTATTTTTTCGTCTTTGAAAAATTAAAACTTGTTCTTTAACTTGTATTGAAGCAGGTGTGTGTTTTATATCTTTTATACCCAAACTTCGATTTTTAAAATCATAGTTTCATTTAGCTGTTTAAGCGGTGCACAGTTATCTGATTTTTTATTAAAAGTGTTTTATTTTTACTAAAGTGTATATTTCATATTATAATAAATACTTCCATTGAGGAATAATTATTAATTTCACTGAGAAGTAAGATAAATTAAATTCACTAGTTTCATAAAAACTTAACCACCAGGGGGCTCAGGCATGAGCCCCACCACCAAAGGCAGGCCAACCCGGCAACCGTCTGGTGCGTCCGCCGCGTCCGCGGCCCCGGGGCCGGCGTGCGCCCCCGCGGCGCAATATTTCCGCCGTTCCC
The DNA here is from genome assembly GCA_015478945.1 of Trachelipus rathkii. Classification (NCBI taxonomy): domain Eukaryota; kingdom Metazoa; phylum Arthropoda; class Malacostraca; order Isopoda; family Trachelipodidae; genus Trachelipus; species Trachelipus rathkii. The sequence goes on from JABUQX010010416.1 coordinate 8,778, forward strand.
GCCCGCCGGCGTGCCGCCCGCAGGCGCATATTTCGCAAATTCCTTCCCGCCGGCGTGCCGGCCCGGGGCGGGCGGCCAATAATTCCCGCGTAACCTCCGCCGCCGTGCGCCCCGCAAGGCGCATTTCCCGCGTAAACCTCGCCCGTGGCGCCCGAGGCGCAATTTTCCCGGGGCGGAATTGAAAATAATATATATATTATATTATATATATATATATATAATATATATATATATATATATATATATATATATATTATATATAAAATATATATATATAATATTATAAAATAATTTACACCAAATTATAAATATATATATATATATATATTAATATATATATATATATAATATATAATATTATATATATATATATATATATATATATATTATAAATATTATATAATATATTTGTGTGGGCGGGTGAGTGTAATGTTTTCATTGGGTTGAAACGATAACGTCTGTGTGTATGTGCGTATGTGTGAATAAAAGATATAGTGTATGTGTGTATTAGTGTTGTAAGTGTAAGTGTCTATGGTAAGTGTAAATGTGCTTATAAGCTGAATCATCAATATAGGTGGTAACTCAAAGATGACGCCAACAAAGCTGAGTCATCAAAGATGAACCACTAAAGCTGAGGTACCCAAAGCTAAGTTATTAAAAGTTGAGGGTTATTCAAAAGCTTTGAGGCCATCAAAAAAGCTGAGGTTATCAAACGTTGAGGGCATAAAAAACTGAGGCATCAAAGTTTGAGGGCATCAAAAACTGAGAACTAAAGTTGAGGCATCCAAAGCTGAGCATCCAAAGTTGAGGGATCAAAATATCGAGGGGGTGGGTGCGTATGTGTAATAAGTGTTGTATGTGTGTGGATTGGATGTGTGTGTGTGGGTTTGGTGTTTGTGTATGTATTTTCTAAAATATTTAAATAACCATAGGGCATGAGAAAAAAACACTAAGTATAATATAAATAAAATAATTGTATTTTAATAAATTATACGCTATATGTGTAAATGAGTGTTCATCTTAAGTGTGGTGTGTTGTGTTGTGTGGTTGTGTATGTGTGTTCTAAAAAATAATAACAATAGGGATGAAGTTAATTAAACACAAAGTATAAATTTAAAATTAAAAATAAAATTTTAATAAAATTATTACGTAAATGTTAAAGGTGGAGTGTGCGTGTGTGTGTGTTGTGAGGGTTGTTGTGGGTGGAGTGTAGTGTGTGGGTTTGTGGGTTTGTGGGGTTGTGGGTTTGTGGGTGTGTGTGTATGTTGTGCGTGTGTGTGTACTGTGTGTTCTAAATAAATTAATTCGCGCGGGGAAATTTGCGCCTTTGCGGGGCGCCACGCGGTGGGAGGGAATGCGAAATATTGCGCCTGCGGGCGCACGCGGCCAGGCGGGAACGCGGATAATATTGCGCTGCGGGGCGCACCGCGGGGCGGCGGTGACGCGGCGGACCGACCAGCGGGCGGGGTTTGGTGCCTTTGCGGGGGCTCATGCTGAGCCCTTGGTGGTTAGTTTATGAACTTAGTGGAATTAAATTATTATTCTATCCTAGTGAAAATTTAATTAAATTATTTCCCTTCAATGTTAAGTATTTATTATTATAAAAATAAACTTAGTAAAAAAATTAAAAACACTTTTAATACGAATCAGATAACTTGTGCACCAGATTCGTACTATTTGACTATGATTTTAAAATGAATTTGGGTCTAAAAGAAATAAAACTTTTAGCTGTTGGATTACAAGTTTAACGAAACAAAAGTTTAAATTTCAAATGGAAATTTTACTCTTTTTCCAATCACATTACAGGTTCACTTTTGTTTTAAGGAGTTACCGCGGACCATCACAGTAAGGAAAAAACATTTCCTTTTTACCTGCTGAAAGGATCTTACCGATCCAACATTTTTCAGTTTGAAATATTTAAAATATCAATACAATGAAGTCTTGTCTATACAGAAGTACCTTTTCATTGGTCTGTGTTGAAAGTAGCCATCTACAAAAGGCTTATCCTAATTTTAGGCCTAATGTAGGCCTAACGTAGTATTGCACCACATTTGTACAGAAAAAAGGGTCAGTTGTTGAAATATATTTTTGGACCTGGGAAGTAGGCTATATCGCCCCGGGTTTACAAAAAAGGGCATTATCCTTAAATTTAGACCTAAAAGTAGTTTATTTCACACATTTTACAGAGAGAGGGGTCAGTTCGTATCTGTAAGCAGTTGGCGGAGTATGTGTGTTGTTTTTTTCGTGATGGATTTTGTCAATGTTACATAGAGATTTAATAATAATAATAAAGAAAACCCGAATTTATTTAAAAAACTTTGAAATATTTAGTTAACATCGAGTTGAATAAAATGTAAGTGATAATTGTTATTTTTAAATAAAAAACTAGAATGTTTTAATTAAAATATATATGGTATCAGAGAAGAACTTATTTGTTATTTATTACTTATTACATGGTTAAAAGATGATGTAAAGCCAAGGTGTTTCAATAGAACAAAGTGGCACTAGCTTGAATGTTAAGAGGGGGCTAGGGGGGCTGGCCATTACTGATTTACGAATTTATTGCTTTTAGGACCCGTTAAAACTATTATGTTTTTAATAAATTTCATAAAATTTTAGTTAAAAGTTATTTAAACTTGATAGTTATAAAATTATAGACAAAAAGTTTAACAGTTAATAATAAATTCTTTGTTTCAAAATAATGATTGATTATTATAGAAGTTAGAAAAACTTTGAAATATTTTATATATTTGAAATGAGTAAATATACAAGTACGTGTTTAATTCTAAAACATAAAACTGTTTAAACAATTATACGTTATAATGTGTAAGTGGAGTGTGCGTGACGGTGTGTTTGTGCGTGTGATGTGTGTATGATGTTTGTAAAATTCTGTGTGCTAAGTGTAAGTAAATCTGTGTGAGTTTAAGTAAATCTTTGTGAGTGTAAGTAAAATCTGTTTGTGAGTGTAAAGTGTTAAATGTAAGTGGTCTATGGAAAAAGTAAGTGTTCCATTAGTGGAAATGTGTGTATAAGTACATAGTGAATTGTGTATAAGTGTAGTGTGTGTTGTGTGTGTGTGTAAACCGCATGTGTATAAGTGTAAATGTAGTGTCTATGGGTAAAATGTAATGTCATTAGTGGAAATGTGCTGTATAAGTGTTCATAGTTAAATGTGTATAAGTGAAGTGGTTTGTGTTTGTGTGTGTGTGTGTGTGTGTGGTGTGTGTTTGTTATCGCTCCTTCAGATGTGTGTTCTTAAATAATAATAAAATAGGCATGAAGTAAATAAACACTAAGTTATAATAAAAATAATAAAATAAAATAAATAAAAAATAATACAATTAATAATAAAATTAAATAAATATAAAAATGAAAATAAAATAAAAAGGATTTAAAACAAAATAAAAGATATTAAGTGAAGAAAATATTTTATGAATTTAGTACAGAAAAAAGTTAAAGCAAAAAAGCAGAAAGTTAAAGCAGTAAAGGCAAGAAAGTTAAAGCAGTAAACATGAGTTAAAGCATTAAAACACGAGTTAAAGCAGTTAAAGCAGGTAAAACAAGCATACTAATCCCCCCCTTGTGTTAGGTAACACCTCTATTTATTTTTTGACTGATTTACCGATTTAAGGTATGTAATGTTTAAAAATATATTATGAGTTAAGGCAGTTAAATATATGAGTTAAAAGCAGTAAAACATGGAGTTAAAATGAGTTAAAACATGAGTTAAAGCAGTAGCAGTAAAACAAAAGCATTACTAATCCCCCTGGTGTTAGGTAATAACACCCTCTATTGATTTACTATTTACTGCTTTAAGGTATGTTAATGTTAATAAATATGTGGCGTTAAAAGCACAGTAAAGCAGAAAGTTAAAGCATAAAACATGAGTTAAAGCAGAAAACAGACGTTAAAGCAGTAAAGCAGTTTAACAAAAGTATACTAATCCCCCCTGGGTGGTAGGTAACACCTTCTATTGATTTACTGATTTACTTGCTTAAGGTAATGTTAATGTTAATAAATATGTTTGCATTAAAGCAGTAAAAACAGATAAGTTAAAACGTAAAAACATTGAGTTAAAGCAGTAAAAACATATGAGTTAAAAGCAGTAAAGCAGTAAAACAAAAAGCATATACTATTCCCCTCTTGGTGTTAGGTAACACCTTCTATTGATTACTGATTTACTGCTTTAAAGGTATGGAATGTTAATGTTAATAAAAATTCTTTACAGTTGTAAGTAAATAAAATGTTTATATATCAGACACTCTTGTTTTTTTTCTTCTTTAACATACAATTTTTTAAAAATTTATAATTAAAAAGTATTAAGTAAAAGTATTAAGTAAAATAATGTTAAATTAAATTATTGTGTTAAGTAAAAAATAATGTTAATGAGTTACAGTTTTAAGATCGCGAAAATTTTTAATAAAAAATGTTTTAGTATGAAATAAAAATGGAATGACCAACCAAAATTTGAGCTTCGAGTGTGTTGAGTTGTAAGTGTAAGTGTACTGTTGGCCTGTGAGTGTAAAGTGGTATTATGGGCAGGTAAAGTGGTTCTTGGCGAGTGTAAGTGCTATGAAGTTGTTATAAAAATTACTAACTATGTAGAAGCATTTTTCTAGCAGTTTGAATGTACAACCTCGGGTTTCCTCCATACTTATTTACCTATGGGTAAGACACCCCATAATTAGGGCTTCGGCTCAGGAAGGCTATGAAAAGGCTTGAAAAAAGTGGCACTCAGCTTGCACTATGTGGGCACTCACTTGGCGCACATGTTGGCACTCACTGCAACTAATTGGCAACTCACTTGAGCACTCATTGCACATTGGCACTCACCTTGGCACTCACCTGCACTCACCTGGCACTCATTCTCAAATATTCATAGAACCACTAATAGACATCACTTAGATTACTTACTTACGGTTGATGGGAACCCATTCAAAAGCCGTCAAGGTTAGCCGTGGGTCAAAATTGACCCATGGTAATATGGCAAGAGGGTTCAAATGCGGCGAAAATAATTCATTGGTTCAAACAAAAAGGTTAAGACCGTCCAAAAGGGGCTAAGTCCCTAAAGGGGGGTCAAAAAATTACCGTGGGTCAAAATTAACCCATGGACGGACCCAAAGGGGTGCAGTGTTGTTTGTACCGTGAAGTATAAGTGTAAATGTTAAGTGTCTATGGGGTAAAATGTTAAGTTGTCATATGAATGGTGTGTATTAAGTGGTCATATGATGTGTGTATAAGTGTAAAGTGTGTGTTGTGTGTGTGGTGTGTTGTGTGTGTGGTGTGTGTGGGTGTTGTAGGTGTTCAAAGTTTAGGATAGGAATTCCATTACAGCGTACACGTTAGGGAAACGAAATATGTGACGGTGGACACGATGGGCAAAAAATTTGGCGTAGGGCAAAAAAATGACCCCATGGTAATATGGGCAAGGGAAAAGCCCGAAATATTCATGGTCAAACAAGGTAAAGACATTTCAAATTAGGTGTGGTGAAGGGTGTAGGTGGTGAGGGCTTTGGCTGAGGGCTAGGTGTAGTGTAGGTAGTTACAGGCTGGGTGGAAATTAGTGTAGGTGTAGGCCCTAGGTGAAGGATTTGGTTGGGAGGCTAGGTTGTGTTGTAGGCTAGGTGAAGGCTAGGTGTAGCTGGTGTAGGCTATTGTGTAGGGCTGGTGTAGGGGCATTTGTGGAGGGCTGGGTGTAGGGGCTATTATGGAGGCTAGGTTGTAGCTAAGGGTGTGTGTTGTGTGTGTGGGCGTTGCGGCCGGCGTGTGTAGGATGTACCGATATCAAAAAAATAGGGGGCTAAGCCCTTAAAAGGGTGGGCCAAAAATTTAGGGTGGGCCCAAAAATTAGAAACCCTATGGGATGCAAAAGGTTGTCGAAAAATAGGGGTGCGGGACATGTACACGGTTGCTGACGCAAAACGTTTTGGCGCAAACCTTCGAAAAGAAGGTTTGCAAAAAATTACGGTTTTGCCGAAAAAAATTGGGTGGCCAAAATTGAAACCCATGGAAACCAAGGGTAGCAAAAATTACCTGGGCAAAATGGCCCACGTTCGGAAAAATAGGGGCGTTTAAAAGAGGGGGGCAATACGTACAACGGGGTGCTTACGAACCGTTTGGCGCAACCCTTCTTCGAAGGTTTGCTAAAATTAGGGTTGCCCAAAAAATTAGGGTTGCCAAAAAAAATTTAGGGTTCTCAAAAAAATTTGAGTTCTCAAAAATT
>JABUQX010010416.1:20000-30000 GCA_015478945.1 Trachelipus rathkii
TTGATTGTAAATTTTATGTCATTATTGAAGTTTTTAATAGTTCTAAAAAAATATCTTTTGCTGTTCCATTTTCCTTAAAAAATAAAAAAAGTATCATAAATATTTCGGCTATAAATGGGAAATGGGAAGGACATTCATCCAAAAATTTCTCTTCCAGCCAACACATCTATTATTATTAGCAAAATTCGGCCCTAAGGGGGAGCCCATTGATACCCCATGAATTTGCTTATAAATACTCTCATTAAAAAGAAAAGAGGTGTCTAAAAATAAGAGATCTTAAACTTAAGGAAAAGGAGCACCTGTCCAAGTGTCAAAGATCGGTTTTGGACGCCAAATGGGAAAATTTTGGATACCGTTGGGAATTTTTTGAATAAAATTCCCCGTAAAAAAGTGTCGCTCTAACCCCTTCCAACCTTCTATCATAACCTTCTCTAATTAATCATACAGACCAACGAATATATGTTAACGTAACAAAGTTTTTACATTAACATTAAATTATTTAACAAAAATTTATTCTTAACCTTAAACAAAACTATCATAATTCCAAAGGAATTTAATTGCAAAACATAACAAAGTTTTAATCCAAAAAACATTAAATAAATAAGTTCTGAAATAAAAATATCATTAGTAAAGTTGTTAAATAGTTTACTTGATTCCTAAGCAGTAAATAGTAAATCAAACCACACCCCCACCCCTCCCCCACCTTTCATGAATCTATTGATCATTGAATCTATTGATTTCAGGGTCCAATTTTCGAAAGATCATTTCGGATAACATATCATAAAATAGTTTTTTATATTACTAACCAAACCGAATTATATTGCTGAAACGAAACAAAAGTTTTCACATTATAAACTTAAAAACACAACAGCCGTTACGAATAAAACAGGGCCATCCAATCAAAACTTAGCTTCTTAAAAGTAAGTCTTAAAAAACAAGTTTTCATTTTTATAAACAATTTTCATGAAAGGAGCGTTATATAAATACATAAAACATATAAATTAATAAATAAATTAATTCATCTAAGCAGGGGATATGGGATTCAACATTAAACTGAGATGGTTTCTATATAATCTCTCTAAGAGTTTTCAACCCCCTGTTTTGAAAGGGAATGTAAGTATAATGCATCTGCAAACACTAAACCATTTTCTTGCATATTTTGTTCAACAGCACCGCACTCTCTTCAAAGCCAGAGGAGAAGTTACCTTATCCATTGTTGCTTAGTTATTAAACACACTTCCTTAATTACATTCATTTTACGGAAAAAACCACATATTTTCAGTGTAAAATATCGAAATTACCCCATGAGCTATAATGTATAAAGTTCCTCAAGTATGTCGACGTCGTCAAAATGTGATGTTAATCGTTTTTCTTTATCAAAGCTGTTAATATTTATGAGTAGGAAATTGTGAAACCTATACATGTATGCCAGAAGAGGACACTATCGATGGGTCCAATAGGTTGGCGTACAATCAAGGCTTTTTACATTGTCACGCGACGAAAAAACAGCATCTATTCTATTAGAAACTCTCAATCAAACTTGTCTCCACCGCTAGATATTTCATTACGAGTCGATACATCAGTCAGATGACACACATTTAGCCTTTACCCAGGCTCCTGTGATATCAATTAATCTTGATGAATTCTTCAACAGGAAATGGAATAAGGGCTATTATTTTGGCACTCCGGCTGGAATACCAAAAAGTAATGTAATTCTGACTTTTCACTTGTTACGATAAATATAAATGACAACATCGTTGGGAACTCAACCGGAAGTTCCTCGTAAAAAGATATCCATTCAACCAATCGTAGAGGAGGGTGGACGTCATCGTATCAAACAGAGCGGAACAATATTCCTACTTGTGAAACTCGGTGAATAAACAATCCCCAAATGTAATGAGATTCTTTTCTTTTAACAATCAGAAGAAAAGTTAAGCAAAAGAAATACGAGTACAAACGGAACCATATTCAGGTCGAAAGTAGTATAATTCTTACCCTGACAACAACAACAAACACCACAATTAATATTGAAACAAAAACTTAGACAACAATTAATTGCAAAAACATAACAAAGTTTTATCCAAACATGGACTAAAAAATAAGTTCTTTGAAAATAAATATTCCATAGTCAAAGTGTAATAATTAGGCTAAGGGCAGTTAAATTCAGTATAAATCAGTAAATAACACACTAAGCCCAATTTACACTTTATTATTACCACTACTATGATATTTTATTCAAAGAACTTATATTTATGTTGGTTAAAAACTTTGTTATGTTTGAATTATTCGTTGTGGAATTTATGATAGTTAGGTAAGTTATGAAAATTTTGTCAGAAATTATGGTATTTACGGTATTACTATTTACCCGAACATAAAGCCGATGCGCAAAATATAACCGTGCATCTAATTAGAGAAGGTTATGATATTGATGCCTTAAAGATCTTACACAAGTCAGCGAGAAAATTAAACTTGATTTGTTAGAAGATATGCTTGATTTAAAAGTATTGAAAATAGGTTTACGTTTTTGTATTGCTATGTAGTGACTACGGTTGTTAAGTGGTGGACTTTTTGTAAGTGTGGAACTTTGTTTATGTTAGTAGGGTTTATTCATGCGTTAATTTATATTTACATATCGTTTGTACTTTTATATTCTAATTTTTTGTATGAGATTTAGGCTATTTATTATTGGTTGAAAGGTGTTTGTGAGAGCAGTTGTGGTTAGTAATATAAAGAACTACTTTTATTGCTATGGTTTATCCGAAATGATACTCGAAAAATATGACTTGTGATAATAGACAATAGATAATAGATCATGGATGGAGCAGGAGGTTTGGGAGGGTAAGGGTTGCTTGGTTTGATAAAATGGATTTCCAGCGGTAAAGTGTATGCCGCAAACAATTTTTCATTTTAGTAAGATATGATTTGAAATCAATTAGATCAATAGATTCAATAGATCAATAAGGATGGGTAGGAGGGTGGTGAGGCAGTTGATTATGATTACTACTTTTAGTTGTGTAAAAATTACAAATTTAAAGTTATAAACATTAAAAAGATAAAGTTTTGTGTTATGTTATACAAAATATTGGACTTGAATCAATAAAATCTATAGATCAATTAGATCAATAATCACGGGGCGGGGTTGAGGAGGTAGGTTGGTAGTTTGATTTACTGATTTCTGATTTACTGCTTTGGGTATGTAAAATGAAAAAAAAATTTAAGTTATAAGCAATAAAAAGAAATAAAAGTTTTGTGTTATTGTTTATACAAAAAATATGACATGAATCAATAGATCAATAGATCAAATAGATCAATAGATCAATTAGATCAATAGATTCACGGTGGGGTGGGGTGGGGTGGTGTGGGGTGGGTGGGTGGTTTGATTAATGATTTACTGATTTAAGGATGTTAAAATGTTAAAAAAAAAATTAAGTTATAAGCATAAAAGAATAAGTTTTGTTTTGTTATTAAACATGACATGAATCAATGATCAATAGATCCATGGGTGGGGTGGGGAGGTTGAGGTTGGGTGGTTTGATTTACTCTTTAGGTGTGTAAAACGCAAATTTGTTAAGATGATGGATATTTAAAGATTTAAAATTTTAGTAAAAAACCAAATGTTTTAAACAATTACAAAACCCCCCCAATTTTAAAAAATTAAAAAAAATAAATAAAAAAATAATTAAAAATTTTGAAATAAATTAAAAAAATTGAAACAAAAAGATAAAGTAAATAAAAAAATTATAAAATAAAAACATACAGATATTTTAGTGACGTTTATAAAGAAAAATGGAAGATTTGAAAATAGGAAAGTCATTTTCTCAACTTTATGAAACGGGTTTTCTTTATAAGATGGCTTCCAATCCTCCTTTCCTCCCATTCTTCTTCTGGTTTTTTGTGTTCCATGCATTTCTTTCAGGTGACCCTGGGTCCCTGGACACCTTTTAGGATTTACAACCCTTTTACAATTCGAGATTCTTACAGAACCCGATAACGTATGATTTAAAAGCCACCAACATTTGTTATATTTGAACGTTTGTATTAACTCAGCACCGCACCGGTCCAGCACGGTGCCGTTGTCAACTCCGGCTCCTTCTTGACTCAGGACTTCCTCTCCGACTTTTCTTCTCTGACTCCGGACTCCAAACTCCGATTCCTTTTCTTCAGATTTTCAGGATTCACGATTTATTTTTCCCACTTATTAGGGGCAAGCACCCCTTCGGGGGGTGCATGGGCAAACGTAACCTCGTCGTAGACGAGGTTACGTCACCCCATTATAAGGGTTGTCAAGTTTGAGATAGATTGATACCATGGTTGTAAAACTCTATCCTTACCAGGTGGTTGGTTTGGTGCGGTTTTTGCAGTTGCGATATAATAAAATTAATTAATAATAATAATAATATAATATAATAATATAATAATAAATAATTAATAATAATAATAATAACTAATAATAATAATAATAAAATAATAATAAATATAAAATAATAATAATAATAATAATATAATATAAATAATATACCTTATTAAGAAATCCTCTCACCCAATTTCAGCCTTCTACGTCAATATCTCAAGTTTTGGGGAACAGCACCCCATTACGGAGGGTAACATGGCGGGGGCCACGTACCTCGTTACGGACGAGGTTAGTACCCCCTATGGAGGTGTTCAAGTGGTGAGGAGAGATTACCTTGTTGTAACCTATCCGTTACCCAAGGGTGTTTAAAGTTGGGTGGCGGTCAGTGCGTAATAAATAATAATTAATAATATAATAATAAATTAATTAAATAATAATATAAATAAATATAATAAAATAATAAAATAATAATATAATAATAATAATTAATAATTAATAATTAATAATAATAATAATAATAATAATAATAATAATAATAATAATAAATAATAATAATAATAATAATAAATTAATAATAATAAAAATATAATAAATAATTAATATTAATAAATATTAAATAAGAAGAATAAATAACAAAATAATAAGAATAATATAATATCAAAACCTAAAAAGATACAGTGACAAAAGAAAACTAATAATAATATAATAATAATAATATAATAATTAACCTTATAAAGAAGGTTGTACAAAGTTTCAAAAAACCTTCTACGTCAATTATTCTCAAGTTTAGGGCCTGCACCCCTTGGGTGCATGGCAAAAGTAAACTCGTTCTTACGACGAGATTACGTCACCCCCTATGGGTTGTTAAATTTGAGGGAGATACCTGTAGGGAAACTCTTTACTTACTAAGTGAGGTGCGGTGCGGTGCGGTGCGGTGCGAAGTGGGGCCATATACGGCTATAATATATATATTTATTTATTTATTTATATTTTTTTTTTTTTTATTTATTTTTTTATTTATTTATTTATTAATTATTTATTTATTTATTTATTTATTTATTTTTATTTATTTATTTTTTTTTATTTATTATTTATTTTTTTATTTTTTTTTTTTTTTATTTATTTATTTTGTTTATTTTAATTATTTATTATTTATTAAACTAATTTACTTATTTATTAATTTATTTATTAATTTATTAATTTATTTATTAATTTATTTATTTATTTTTATTGTTTCGAAAAAAAAAACTTCGTTTTTTTTTTTTCGTCGGTGGAATGGGTAGAGTGACCCTTTTTACCGTGGGAATTTTATTCAAAAAATTCCCACGGTATCCAAAATTTTCTTATTGGCGTCCAAAACCGATCTTTGACTACTCCTGTCAACGGGTGAAATTTATTATTAAGGTTAATAAAAATACTGCTCAGAATAATATCTAGAGTGTCATGCAAAGGAATAAAATTTACCCATATCACTTAAAAATTTTTCATTCATTTTATCTTACTTAGTCTTATTTAAATAAGGAACAACACCATTATTATATCCGGTTTGCAAATTACTAAATTATTTTTTTTGCCCAAAGATGGTGTTGTTTAACTTAATAAAAGTGACTACGCAAATAAAACGATGAAAATTTTAGGCGATGTGGGTAAATTTTGTCCTGTGGAGGACTCATCCCTTAAAATTATTTCTAGATTAAGGAATATAAAATAAATAGATTTATAAAACAACTTTTAGATATTCAACTTATTATTATATTCCACTGGTTTTTCTTTATGTTCTCTTAATGATTCATAAAGATAATATTCCTCTTAGACCAATTTTGACAATGTATAGCGATGCTAATTATAAGTTAGCTATATTTTTAGTTCTTAAACTGAAATTTTTAAAAACTAACAAACATGCGCTAAAGATATTTTTTTTAATTTTTGGGATATTAATACGGGTGATTTTATGATAAGTTTTATGAGGTTGCATCTCTCTTTTTACCAATGTTTTCCCTTACAATTGAGACTTTAAATATTATTTCTAAGCAGAATTTTTATTGATCTTGTGATAAGATTTCGACTCGTTTTACAGGGCCTCTTTCCGTAAGTTTTTAGAACTGTCAGAGTTAGATACTTATTTCCGTTTTAATGAGAGTATTTATAAGCAAATTAATGGGATAGCAATGGTCTCTCCATTAGTGTTAAGAGAAATATAGGCTACTAAGTAAGTTGGGAAAAAAAGAAATTTTTGATGAATGTCCTTCCCATTTTATCGCAACTATGTTGATGATACTTTTGTTATTTTTAAGGAAATGGCATATGCAAAGATGTTAAGGATTAATTAATATTTTCCATAACGACATAGAATTTACAATGGAAACGGAAGCAAGCAATATTTTTTCATTTCTTGATGCTTTAATTGCTAGATATAGCTCGGTTTTTACAACTCGGGATTTTAGGAACAAGACCTTCTCAGGGGAGGGTTTGAACTATTTTAGCTATTGTAGTCATAATTTTAAGTTAAAATATTAGAGGTTTTAAAATTTGTTCAAATTGCAGCATATTTCACTTTGAAATGGATTATTTAAAAAATATTTTTACGATAATAACTATCCTGTTCATATGTTTTACAAAGCACCTAAAGATTATGTACTTAATATTCTCATTCCGCGTAGTCCTGTGACATGCTCCGAAATGCGACTTTTACATTTCTTTTCCTTATCTTCCTTTTCTTGGTAATGAATTTGGTATTTTTATTGAGAAAATTTAAGCAAAATTGGGTAGACATTTTACTTTTTAAAATATTAATATTGTTTTTAAGAATTCTTTAACAATTGGCAGCTTTTTCACTCCTCACATTTGTCGCTTATTTATATAACAGTCCCAAATGTAATTTGTTTAACGTGCGTCGGTTGTACTGAACATATGCTAAGAGTTCGCATTGGCGATCGCAAGGGTTTAGAAATAGAACTGGTATGATGGAGTTGTTTACTAAATAGCACTCTATATTAGACATCATTCTTTGTCCTTTAAATATAAAATTAGTAGATTTTAAAATTTTAGGGCAGGTTGGTATGAGAGTAAGCTTGCTAATTTCAGAATCTTTATTCTTAAAGTAAATCCATTCTTCATATATAGGCTGATCATTTAATTATAATTAACTAGCCAAACTATTGTCATTAACAATTTTCTCATTTTTAAAATCTGATCAGTTTAGAGTGTTCCATCATGTAGATAAGGTCATTTTATTATTATTATTATTATTATTATTATTATTATTATTATTATATTATTATTATTATTATTATTTTATTATTTATTTATTATTATTATTATTATTATTATTATTATTATTATTATTGATTATTATTATTATTATTATTATTATTATTGTAAATATTTTTATTTTTATTTTTAAATTCATTTTTAAATTTAACAATTTAGTTTTTCTAAATCTTGAAAATATTTGTAAAATTTTTAATTTTTAATTTTTTCAACTTAAGGATTTATTATCGTTTTTACAATTTTAGCCTTGAAAATGAAAAAGGATATTTACCAAAACGTCGGCCTGTATTCATAAAAATGAACTTCGTATTCTGGGTCTTCTTATTCATTTATAAATCAAAACTCAAAAAGATTGAGAATCTTAAAGTTCATATATATATATATATATATATATATATATATTTTATATATAATTATATAAAATATATGTTAGATATATTTATATAATATATATGAATTAATATATATATACATAATATATATATAAGTTTAATATATAGTATATGTTATTATATATATATATATATATATATATATATATATATTAATATATTATATAATATATGTATTTTATATATATATATATATTTATTAAATATATATATATATATATATATATATATATATATATATATATATATATATATATATATATATATATATATATATATATATATATATATATATATAATAATATATTATATATCTTTATATATTATATATATAATATATATATTAACAGGTCTGTATTTTTGAAAAAAATTGTTTATGAAATAGTTGCAGTAGTGTTCCTATAGGTATAATTTTCTCATTGTGGTTTTGTTTTGGTTTTGTTTGTGTTTACTAGAACCGTTTCCAGATTGTGTTCTCATTTTAGCATCTAACAGTAGTCGGACCATCATGTTTTCATTCCAAATTCCTTGGTACCTTTGTACCATAGCTTTTATGTCTTAATGAACCTTTCACCTTGCTTCTCGGGTACTGCTCCAAGATTTTCAGGAAAGCAATGTAGATGTGAGCTCAAAAATATTTAATTTAACATTCATGTTTTATCCAAGATCTTTAAACTTTTCAAGCATATTATTTAATATTGTAATTTTGGTCTTTCTTATTCCAGAGGAATTTCAGTTTTCCTGTATCTAATTCGCATGTTGTCATTGTAGCTTCAAACCCAGGTTCACACATTAACTTTTTAATTTGAGGTCCAGCAAAATATCCTTTCTTTAACTTTGGAACAAATAGAAGGAAATTTGATGCACACATACATTAAACAAACACTTTCTTAGTCTAGAGTTTTTAGGAATTTCTTCATAATGCTTAATTTAATATGAAGCGGAGGGAGTAGAATATTTTCGGGATTGACAAGCAGTTGGTGTAGGACATTTTTGGAACCAGATGAAAAACTTTTCCTGGATGGCCGCTCTTGGCTCTTTCCATCTCCAGTGATTTTTGCCTTCACGACATTCACATTCGCACAAAAAAACTTGGATTTTTGGTGTATACTAATTGCAGTTCAAGTATCATACAAATAACTTTCAATTCTCCGCACATTAGTCATCCGAACTCATCATATTTCACTTTCTTTAATAACAATTAAATATTCTCGTACGTTTCTGTTAAATGAACGAGTATGATACAGGGATTGACGGATGTACATTTCCAATATGAAGTAGAACTCCTTTTAAGTTTCTCTTTGAAGAATCTATAAATAATCTTCACACTGAGGGCTGATGCGTTATTCTAAAATATGTTATTAGTTCCTGCACATTATCGCAATACACAAGGTCCATTTCTTCATGAAAATATTGATGTAATTCCCTTTCCAGATACCTGTACCATGAAAATATGATTCTTAGAGATATAAAATGTTTTCCATTCAATCGCGAGCCAAAAAGTACAGCTTTCTTTTTTGGCAAATAAAAATCTCGCACTAAATCATTTATCTTTTCCAAGTTTAGTAAATTCAGGGATGCCATCACTTACCACGAGAATATTAATATTGTTGTCATCACTACTTTTATCTACAAATAGTTCATTATCGGGGTCATAATTTGTTTCTATTGATGTGGGAGGCAGTGGAACAGGTCTTACTGCAGAGGGTTTGTTGGGACATATTATAATATTCTTTTTTTATATTATAACCACGAACAAACTTCAGGCAGAAATAACAGTCATTATAGTGATTTGTGGCTTCTCTCCAAAACTCTGAAATATCAAAAGGCATGGAAGATTTTTTACCGATACTTCATACTCGTAAAGCTTCAGCACACGTTCGGCATACTTTATGTGGTGCCCAAGCTTTATCTTGATCACGTAATTTTAGACCCAAATACGTAAAGTATGCACGTTTAACAAAGTTTGTAATATTCTGTCTTTGCT
>JABUQX010010416.1:32500-37500 GCA_015478945.1 Trachelipus rathkii
TAAGTAATGTATTAAGCTAATGTCTATCTTGAATTTTCTAAGTTGAAACTTTACTAACTGATTTATTATTTATATGTATGTATGTATGTATGTATATATATATGTATGTATGTATGTATGTATGTATGTATGTATGTATGTATGTATGTGTGTATGTATGTATGTATGTATGTATGTATGTATGTATGTATGTATGTATGTAAATGCAGTATGTGGAGAATGTTTTTAACTCACATTCTTGCATAAGAAATCCTTCGTAACCAAAAGCACAAGAGTCAACCAAGTGGCTTAGGCAAGCAAAATGTGAGGCCTAGACAGTTTTTCTGATAAAATGAAAAATTATCGCCTAAACTTTCACGTGCACAGGAAAAAACTGACAGTTGGAACCAAATTGAATTAAAGACAACCTGAAACAAAATAAAAAGTGGTTATTAGAATTTTTATTAAATATATACTACTACTATTCAGTAATAGAAGTAGTAGGGCGGTAATAGTAGTAGAGTAGTAGTATAGTAGTAGTAGTAGTAGTGTAGTAGTAGTAGTAGTAGTAGTAGTAGTAGTAGTAGTAGTAGTTGGGCAGTGCATATATTGACCCCCTAAAAAAAACTAAATACAAACAAGATTCCAACAAGGCTTGTGAGGATTGATTTACCACTTCATTAACACCGGAGAGGGTTTAGCGCCTAAATACAGACTCCTTGACATCCCCAACACCAAAAATGAAAAAATAAATAAATAAATAATAAATATCTAATAAATAAAAAAAATAACAATAAATAAATACAAATCTCGCTATTCACCTCACTTAAAAAAACTTAGATACAAAAAACTTTTTTTATTCGAAAACCCATCCAAATGGAAAACCTAAGCCCATGGAAGGGGCGGGACGTAACCCCCAAAATAGGAATCCTATTGAGAAATCCATATAGGAAAACACGCCAGAGTGTTTGAAATAAAGAGCCGCTCAAAAAGTAAGGAATTATCCTGATGAAATATATCCGGTATATTATTAATAATATATATATAATATAATATATATTATATATATATATATATATATTATATATATATATATATTATATATATATATATATATATATATATATATATATATATAATATTATATATAATATAATATATAGAGTGTATCGTTAATATTGCGGAAAAAATTTAGTATGATATTCCTTGCATAATAAATATAAAATAATATGTGTCAATAAACATTTCACCGAAAACTTCCTCGTTTCCAAGATACAAGTGATGAA
Organism: Trachelipus rathkii; assembly: GCA_015478945.1. Classification (NCBI taxonomy): domain Eukaryota; kingdom Metazoa; phylum Arthropoda; class Malacostraca; order Isopoda; family Trachelipodidae; genus Trachelipus; species Trachelipus rathkii. The sequence goes on from JABUQX010010416.1 coordinate 33,766, forward strand.
ACTTATGTGGGACTAATCTGATATATTCCATTGCCCCTCCCGTGCCGCATCTCAACCTTTAATAATAGCAGCAAATATACCGTAGCAAAGGTTACCTACCTGTTATTACTAGTTCCGTATGCTCGCTGTCATTGTAATACAATATACTTGTCCGTGTCGCGTTAACTCTGTGTTCCAAGTCTTGCTTATATTTTCATAAATGAATTACACAATAGTGAAATGTGCGATACTGCATTTTGTTTACGATCGTACGAACGGTAATTCATTAGCAGCCATGCGTCTCTATGAAGAAAATGTACCCTAATCGTGTCATCCCGCATCATACAATGTTTGCACGTCTCCATCAACCGTCTTAGATAAACAGGAAGTTTTAAAAAAACTTACTAATGGAATAACGGGCCGACCCTGCGCACAGAATAACTCCAGATTCGAAGAACCGGTTCTCCTAAGAACTTGAAGACAGTCCCTACAACAAGTACCAAGAAAGATTGCTGGCAACACTACATGTAAGTCATCCGACAGTTTTCAGGGTATTGTAACAACAGATTTTCCTGCAAGAGTAGTTTTGTGTCGATGGATGCAACAGAAAATTGCAGACAAATCCTCACCATTTAGCAGAAATATTGTTCACAGATGAGGCAAATTTTTCCAGAGACGCCATATCGAACTTCCACAACAATCACATATGGGCTGATGAGAACCCACATGCAATAGTTGAAAGGCGCCATCAACACCAGTTTTCATTGAATGTATGGGTTGGAATTGTTGGCGACCATTTGATAGGTCCATTCTTTTTACCAGCGAGGCTTACTGGAGATGTTAATCGCCAATTTCTTGAACATGAACTTGCCCTACACTAACTGGATGACGTCCTATTACAATTAGGATCGAAAATGTATTTCATGCACGATGGCGCTCCAGCTCATTTAAGTTTAGTTGCTCATAACTATTTGAACACTGTATATCCACTCGCCGTTGGATAGGTCGAGGAGGTACAAAACCTTGGCCTCCGCGGTCTCCAAACCTAAATGCATTGGATTTCCTCTTGTGGGGTCACCTAAAACATTTGGTTTATACAGCAACAGTTGAAAGTCCGCGAAGAATTAAGGGCTCACATAAATCGCATCCTTCTGACACAATTCGGTCACACACCCTGGTATATTTGAAATGTGTCGCCAATCATGCGTCGCAGAATACGAGGCCCTGTATTTGCCCGCTGGGGGTGCTAACATTTCAACATTGGTTATTAAACGTTAGTGGGCACATTGCTCGTAAATATTCTGTTGTATATTTTCTTCTGTGCAGTAATTTATGTATTCCTATAATTAAATAAATTGAATGAATTTGTTAATTGCCTTTCCAAATTTAGTTTACCGTTTATTGTAACTTAATGTTTAAATAGGTTTCATCACCTTGTATCTTGAAAATGAGGCGTTTTCGGTGAAATGTTTTATTGGACACATATTATCTTATATTTATTCAAGGAAAATACTGAATTTTTTTTTTTTTTTTTCCGCAAAAATATTTTAAAAATTGATTACACTTGTATATATATATATATATACTATATATATAGTATATATATATATACTTATATATATATATATATATATATATTATATTATATATATATATATATATGTATATCCTGTCATGTCATGTCCCATCACTAATATATATAGATATATATATATATATATAATATATATATATATATATATATATATATATATATATATATATATATATATATTATTTATATAATGATATATATATATATATAATTTTTAATTCAAACTACAAAGAGTAAACATCCGCATCCTCATCCGTCATCCTCATCCTCTTAAGATCCTCCATTCCGCATCCGCATCCGCAAACAGTGAAATTTTGACATCCGGTCCATCACTAATTATATATATATATATATATATATATATATATATATATATATATATATATATATATATATATTATATTATTATATATATATATATAATATATAATATATATATAATATATATATACAGTATATATACTAGTAGCTAAGGGGTGCACAAGTACGCTAAAATGTTGCATGCAATGTTGCAAATTTTGCAAGCAACATTTTGCAACATCCGGTTTTTAAAGCTTGACGTGTCAAGGTTAGGGTTTTAAGGTCGGTGAGACGGAATTAAGGTCTGTAAAGACGACTTCCGAGTTTTGAGCCCTGGACTCAAGGGTTTTTACCCCCCTCCAAAAGGGGGCGGAGCCCCCCAAAGAGGGTTTTTTGGTTCCTAGAAGGTTTTAAGTAATCGAGAGAACAATTATTGATGGTTCAAATCGATTTATCGATGTTTTTTTAACCCCTATATCGATGTTTAAATCGTCTTTCTACGTGGTCTGGTTGACTTTTTAACTGAAAATATAATCGAAAGAAATTATTAATAACATTCGTTCGATATATCGGCTGTAGTTGGTATCGGGTTTTGTGAGGGGAACTGGGAAATCCTGGAAATCCTGGAATTCTGGAAGGTTCCAGGAACCTGGAAACTGGAAAGTGACTTCCTGGAAACTGGAAACTGAAAAAAAATAAAATTAAAAAAAAAAAAAAAAAAAAAATAAAAATTAAAATTAAATATAATTTAAATAAATAATAAATAGTTTGCGCGAAGGTACCTATTTTCGGTTGTCTGTTTGTTCTTCCGCCGCCGTTTGCCCCTGGAATCGAGTTTCGGGTGATGCACCCCTTCCGGAGAAGGGGTGCTGGTTCCTTCCAGAGAAATTTTTCGTAAAAGGTTGAAATTTGCATAATATATAGAAGAAGTAGAAATGCACGGAGTGCATAAGAGACGATGGAAGAAGAAGAAGAAAAAATGCACGGAGTGCTTAAGAGAAGATGGAGGAAGGAGGAAGAAGGAGGAATGAGGAAGGAGGAAGAAGGAGGATGAGGAAGGAGGAATAAGAATGAATGGTGTTTGGAACCCCCCCTGAGGAGGGTCCCCAACTGAAATAAAAGAAGTAGAAATGCACGGAGTGCATAAGAGAAGATGGAGGAAGGAGAAAGGAGACAGAGAAGAAGACAGAGTTGGTACCGGCACCGGTGCTGGAGCCGGTACGGTGCTGAAGTAAACATTCGTTTAGCCTCAGACTGATATTTCTATTTTCAAAATCTCGTTTTCTTTTTATAATCGTCAACTAAAATATATTGTTTGCTATTTTTATTTTATAAGTTTCATTTTATAAGTTTTATAAGTTTCATTCTTTATGTTTTTAATTTTTGCTTTAAATTTTAATTTTTTAATTACTTTCTAAATTTTATTTTCTTTTCTTTTTTAAAAATTTATGCTTTTTATGTTTATAACGTAAACAATTTGCATTTTTACATACCCTAAAGCAGTAAATCAGTAAATCAGTAAATCAGTAAAGCAAAATCAGTAAATCAGTAAATCAGTTAATCAAACTGCCCTCCTACCCTTCCATGATCTATTGATCTATTGATTCAAGTCATAATTTGTATAGCATAACACAAAAACTTTTATTTATTTTTGTTTTGTTTTCTTTAAACATTTTTGTTTTTACTAAAAAATTATTCTTTTTATATTTATAACTTAAAAAATTTGCGAATTTTTACAACTATAAACGCAGTAAATCAGTAAAATCAGTTAAATCCAACTGCCCTCAATCCCTTCCATGATCTTATTGACTATTGATCTATTGATTCAAGTCATATTTTGTATAACATATCACAAAAACTTT
>JABUQX010010416.1:40000-44576 GCA_015478945.1 Trachelipus rathkii
ATATACATCCATACACTTGGGTAAAAAGCATCCTTCGTATCGTTATCGACGCATCGATTAAAAATGGTATGTTGCTGTTGTTACTGTGTAGATATATTTAAAATAAGGAATGAGAAATACTATGTTAAACTGTAATATATTACAGACATAGTGGCCTAATTGCAAGCAAACTTGACTTAATTGTTTACTGTATCATAAATAATAATGACTTTAATTTTCCAGGCTAGTCCTTCAAGGATGAATGCAAGCTAAATAAGAAAGGAAGAACCCACTATACAACATAACGCACATCTTGTAGAGAACTAAAAAAGTCCGATGGACGTCATCATATGAAGTAAAGGTTATTGATGAAACTTCTTCCATGGACCAAGAGATCTTGAAGCGTCATTCGAAATGGTTGTTAGTGAAGTTGTTGATGCTGTATTAAGAGACTTAGAATATGATAGTATACATATGAGGGTAGGAATCAATTTCACGTTCGGTGATGACCAGGCACCTGATAGGAAATATTATGTCAACATCAGTTATAGAGATATATTAGACAATATCGCGGTGAAAGAGATGATGAGATGCTTGGAAGGTTCATGTCCTAAACTCAGGTGACCAAGGCTACCTTTTACCAAATTCAAAGTAGTAGCTACTGTGTTCATGATAGCAAAAGGAAAAGGTAATTACTGTAAAACTGATGCATTCGAACTACAAAATCTTAGTTTCAAACATCGTTACATTAGTAAAGTTCATCTAGAGAAAGGAGCTGTAGGGTGCGCTTTCAAAGCTGTTGTCCTCTTTAGGAAAATAGCTCGTGAATGTGTAGAGACCAAAAATATTCATTCATATGCAATTGAGAAAGCTGCAAAAACATTAGCTAAAGAATGTGGTATGGAATATACAGATTTCTTTCATAGCAACTGACTTTGAAAAAAATGAGAATCTCGAAAATGTCGATAGTCGTATTTGTCCTGATGTAAATGGAAGTAAAAATACTTTATAATCCCTCTAATGAGAACAGAGACGATCCCTTATACATTATCGGTCATGATGGAGTTAATCATTACTATGCTATAACTGAAGACAAGTTAAAGTTATGTTTTGAGAATACCAAAAAACACGGAGCATATAGGAATGGCATCTTTTGCACTTATTGCTACACTTTCAATAGTAATAATATAGCCCATAAATTAGATTGTGAACATTACGGATGTAGACAATGTCTAGATGATAAGTGTCGAGGCTCATTCAACCACGATGGTATATTCCATGAGTGTAATGAATGTAATCGTGAATTTTAAAATGCAGATTGCTATAAAAACACCAAGATAATAATACGTATCAAGGAAAATAAAAAATTTGTAAACTCTGCCTTGAAAATAAAGGCTGATCGCTATGGTAGTTTCAAAACACGACTGCACAAAAGCTCTATTGTACTATATGCAAAGAAAAATCGAGCCTAAAGAAGATGAATACCACATATGTTAAATAATAAATAAGAAAAATACAAGAAGGATGATAAGAAAGATACTGATCAGAGTTTATCATGTTACTAAACGATATCGAGACAGTACAGGAAGATAAGGTTATGAAAATGATAAAGGAAGAAGATGTAATAGAAATTGAATCCTTAATTTAACTGGTATGGCAGATGATATGTGATTGTAATGTACAAATAAAGGAAGGGGAGCAGAGATGTTTCAATTGTGGTCCAAGAAAAGAACATTTAACTGGTATGCTGAAAAAGGACCTGTAGGAAATTTCATTGATTTTCTAATGGACTTTTCAAGTAAAAGATCTAAATCAAAAGTAATTGTGGCAGCACATAATGGTGGTAAATTTGATCATCAGTTCGTATACGCTGCATTATTGGCCCACCCAAGTTCAAAATCTATTAGCACCAACCCTATAAAAAGAGGCAATAAAATTATATGAAAGGGATCGAATGGAAATATAGTTTTCAGGGATACATTGCTTTTCAACACCATGTGCATTGAAAAGCTTGCCTAAATGCATGGGTGTCTTGAAAAAAGAAAATTCCAAGAGGGTTTCTTTCCTATCCAATTTTAATAAAGTACCTTGAATTATAAAGGATTATTCCAGAATAAGAAATTCTTCGGAATAGAAAAAAGTCAACAGATGAAAAGCAATCATTTGAAGAGTGCTATAATAAGTTTATAGGTAAAGAATACAATATTTTTTGAAGAATGTTGAAAGTAATTGTGTACAAGATTGTTAATACCTAAGAAAATGTTTTGAGAAGTTTAGGGGCAGCTTCATTAAAGAATTTGATATAGATTGTCTAGATAGCAACACAACAATTGCATCTTTATGTTTTACACTTTATAAAAATGTGTTTATGCCTGAGGAAAAAATTACTATTCTAGGTCGAGAGAATCCTAAACCTTTCACCTATGAAGCAATTCGCTGGCTTATGTATCAGGAAAAATTGAACAATATAAACATAAGGCACGCACGCAACGGTGGAGAGAAAGGGTTCAAAATTAAGAACAAGTGGCTTTACCCTGACGGGTTCGGATATGTGAACGGTATGAAAACAGCATTTTTATACCATGGTTGTGCATGGCATGGACATAAAGGATGTAATAAAGGAAAAGGTACGCTGCATAGCGTATCGGCTGTTGATCGCTACAATCTCACCATGAAACAAGAAGATAGGTATAAAGAAGCCGGTTTTAATGTCATATCGTGTGTGGAATGTGAATGGAAGGTCAAAAAGACAGATCATTCAAGATCCCATCATACAAATGAAAATATAAGTATCAGTGAATATATTCAGCGTCTTAGTAATGATGTTGTTAACAACAGGCTCATAATTGATAATTCATTGCTTGGAGGCCGTACTGAACCCTTCGTACATTCTATCCCCAACTAAAGACAGAAGATCATTGTATTTAGACTATATTTTCACTTTATCTTAATGTTTCAGCTCTGATGAATTTAGGCGTGTGTTCCCTATAGATAAAGGAATATTTCAAAAAGTACCAGACATAATCATTTAAGAATGGTATCAATGACAAATATTTCGGCGCAATTACATTAAGATTCTTCCTCCTCAAGACTTTTACATCCCTGTCCTCGCTGAACGATCCAAAAATAAACTAATATTTTCACTCTGTGTATGTGTTAAAGATAATAGCTCGAAATGCAATCATGATGAGAAATGAACGAGTCCATTGCAGGCGTAATACACAACATGAAATTGCAATTGGCAATAGAGATGGTTACGAAATACTTAAAATTTGAAGTTTGGGTCGTTTTAAAGAAAAAGGAGTTTTTAATTTGAAGGGTTGTGAACCACTTCCTAAAAATAAAGACAGAGGCATCAGGTTTGCCAAATAATATTCACGAGGATGATCCTGATTTCGAGGAAAAACTTAAAGAGTTTATCCGTCTTTTCAAAGAAACATAAGTTGACGAAATCAATATAATCAATATCAATAAACATCCAGTGATGCGATTCATTGCAAAATTATGTCTCATTTCTCTTTGGGGAAAATTTGCACAAACAAAATACACCTACAAGAGAAGATGTACGTATGTACTAGGATAAACAATGTATAGCGAACTAATAAACCAAAAGCGATATTGAAGTCCTAGCGTTATTTCAATAGGCAGTAAATATCGTTTGTGACAGTTGTAAAAATGCGCTAGCCGAACGATCGTCAACTGCTACAAATATTCATTATCGCATCGTTTACAACGCATGATGCATGTAATAAAATTATATGAGTTACTTAACAAAGTCAAACAAAGGCCATTGTCTGCGAAACAGACTCTTGTATTTTTGTCCGCTGGAGAAAACGATGAAAGTTTGAAACGAAACTTTTTAAGGTGACTAACAAGATGAAAAATAGCAGATTATGGTCCGGGGGCCTACGGTGATTCCTTTGTGTGTACTGGGCCAAAGTCTTATGCTGTTAGAATAAGAACCACTGATGGAAATATAAAATATATTGTAAAAGCCAAAGGCCTTACAATCAATAAAGATACAAAAGATACCATCAATTTTGAAAAACTGTTAAAGTTGGTGTATGATCATAACTCTGAAAATAGTATAGGTCAATGATGAAATCGTTATTGAATTGATATCAAAAAACCATGATGTTACAGTAAAAGCAATGAATGAAATACAATTGAATAATGTCGATGAAGATGACGCACGAAACGATAACCTGCTCATAAAAAGGCAGCTGATAGACGAATACAGAATCCTAATGCTAATTTACCACGGAGTAAATAGAGGAGGGTTATGCTATAGTATTCCTACTACAACTTTTCAGCCCGGAAAATATGGAGGTGTTAGTATTGCATCCGGAGTCAAGATGATGCAACATACAGCTGATAAGCGGTTTTCTATCAAAAATTCTTTTCGAACAGCATCCTATGGGTTTAAGGGCACTTTAATCTCCATTTAATATATTATAAATATCAATCTATGTTTATTGTACAATGTTTAATGTTTTCTTTGTAACAAATATTTCTGAATAATTAAATGTAAATAACAATTTATTTTATTACTCTATTATTATCAACCTTTGCGATAATATAGAAAATGTGTGTGTGT
>JABUQX010010418.1:10000-12500 GCA_015478945.1 Trachelipus rathkii
GATCATCTCGAATTCAAAACACTCAAGTGTTCAGTAATATTTGTCACACAGCACATATTACTCAATAATTTCATTAAACTCATCCTGAAGCAACTCAATTTGTGGGAATTTCAACTTCTTTCACCGAGAGAAAAACCTCGGACAAATTTCTACACACCATCAAGCGTGTACCTTCAGCCCCTCCCTCTATAGTCTACATACATCAAATGGAAGATGTACTTCTTTTAAAGCAGTTCCAAAACTCTCTCTTTTAAATTAAGAATTTTTATCTTTTCAGAGAATCACACCAGGTTTAAGGTAGGTTAGGTTTGAAGAAAGCGAAATTTCAATGGAACATCTTCATAAACTTCTCAATTTATATCGATTTGATATGTCTTGGAAGTATTGCCGTCAAATGGTCAAATAGGCTTACAAACAAACCAATAACCTTTTCTTAAACTCACTCATAGTAATTCTGAAATAATTTCATCAAAATCAAGTGAAAAAGTAAATATTCCATTTTTATTAATTTAAAGGTATAATTTTTTTAATATTATATATATAGTTATTATATATATATATATATATATATATATATATATATATATATATATATATATATATATATATATATATATATATACATATATATATATATATGAGCACATATATATACATATATGATATATATATGTTATTATATGTTATATATGTATATACATATATATAGCCTAAATATTATATATTATATATATTATATTATATATTATATTATATATATATATATATATATATTATTATTATTATTATTATTATTAAGGTTATTATTATTATATATTATTATTATTATTATTATTATTATATTACATATATATATAAAGAATGTATATAATATATATATATATTATATATATATATTATTATTATACATGTATATATATATATATAAGGTTATACATATATAAATATATTAATAAGGTTACATATATATATATATAATATTCCAATAAATATGAGAATCTGTCTTTGCTTGAAAATAAAAATGCAAATAAAAAAACATTGCTTTGAAATACCCTCGAAGCAGAGCCCTCATCTCAGTTTTGAGCGATTGTTTTCAAGTACTGACTTCACCGTCGTCTTCTCCTGTTCAAGGCAAGTAAAGACCTAAAAGGTGCCAGAGGGAAAGAGACCCGTCCACGCAGCAGAACCATGGAGAAAAAGGTGCTGAAAATTTAGTCGGCTGTGGCAGTGAATACACACAAATAATAATAATAATAATAATAATAATAATAATAATAATAATAATAATAATAATAATAATAATAATAATAATAATAATAATAATAATAATAATAATAATAATAATAATAATAATAATAATAATAATAATAATAATAATAATTATTATTATTATTATTATTATTTTATTTTTCACTTTAATATATTTATCAGTAATTAAAATTACATTAATATGTGTATAAAAGCAATAGTATATAAACCAGGGGTGGGAAACCTGCAGCCTCAATTAATTAAGGGGAGACACCATCCTAAGAACCCCTACGTTTTGAAACAAAAATCAAAATTTTTACATTTTTTTTTTTATCTAAATTTCTCCTGAACATCATGGTGTGATTATTTTATTGGAAATTCTAAATGTTTTTTTTAGATATAGAAATTTATTTAGGGAGGTGTAGAACTAAATTAAAATTGCAATTCTTGTCAAAATTGCAATTTCAGGTTCAAGCTCAAAAAATGTTTGATTTGTAATTATAGAAAATCTATTTTATTTTATTTATATTTTTGTAACCTCCAAGTTCTAACCCAGCTCCGGCTTTTACTCAGTCAAGAGATTTTTTTTTTTTTTTGTGAAAAACGAATTACCAAAAGACGTTCTGAACAATTTTCAAATAGTGTAGAAACCTTAGTCGGAGTCGGAGTCGGAGTCGGAGTCGGAGTCGGATTTTGGAAATAAAGTTTTTTCTAGAAATATTTTTTGTAGGTAAAAAAATTATTGCTAGAACCTTCTGAACAATTTTAAAATGGTGCAGAAATCTAAGTCGAAGACGGAGCTGGAGCCGAATCCTGAGGATAAATTTTTTCAAGGAATTTTTTGTAGGTGAAAAAATTATTGACAGAACGTACTGAACAATTTTCAAATAGTGCAGAAACCTTAGTCGGAACCGAAGCCGGAGTCGGAGCATGAGTCTGAATAATAATAATAATAAAAACATTATTATTTTTCTTTTGGGTGGTAAAAGAATTTTACTCAAAGTTGGAGCTGAGCAATTTTGAAAAATAAGATAACTATATATATATATATATATATATATATATATATATATATATATATATATATATAACTTATAAAGTACATATTAAATATATAATATATATATATATATATATATATATATATATATATATATATATATATATATATATATATATATATATATTAGAGATGTACCGATACCAGAAAAGAGGCCGATACCGATACCGATATATTTTTTAGGTGCCGATA
>JABUQX010010418.1:17500-20000 GCA_015478945.1 Trachelipus rathkii
ACACCCTAAAAAAATCTTTCTACCAATCCCTCCTCAAACTCTCTTCAGATTCACACAAAACCAAAATCATAAACATATAATAGGTAGGGAACCCTCTACTCTCTTCCATTCTCCATCATTCTAACACCATCCCCTGCCACCCCACCCCCCTCTAATTCTTTCAAAACACCATCCGTATACAAATTGAATAACCAAGGAGACATAAACAACACATCCCTGCCTCACTCTATTAATATTAAACCAATCTCACTTTTGACTCTATTTATGCGATATTCTTATCACGTCTTCACTATCGTCATACAAACTTTGATTCCATTCAGAAGCCTACCACCAACACCATATATCAATAACACCTGCCATAGAGCTTCCCTATTAATCCTATCATACGCCTGTTGCAAATCCATAAAAACTAAGTAGAATTTATTCTTCTCATTCCTCATTTTCCCAATCATTTGTTTCAATGCAAAGATTTAATTCACACACCCTGCTAATCCACTTCTTAAACTCAACTTGTTCTTCACCAATCAGTCCCTCAGTCACTCGACGCACTCTTTCGACCAAAATACCAGCATATGTCTTCCTTTACAACACTCAATAAAACTAATCTCCCTATAATACCCACATTTACCTTCCTTACCCGTAAAGGTATTATTTTTGCTCTACTCCAATCCATCAGATCTATACCCTCCATAAATGCTTTGTTACACAACTTCCAAATCCAATCAATCACCATTCTTGCCTATATAGTATATATATATACATATATAAGGTTATATATGATAGCATAGCAGCAGAGCATATATATATATATATATATATATATAGAGTATATATATATATATATATATATATATATATATATATATATATAATGACATACTCTATATTCGTAAATGGAAATTTATTTAGAATACATATTTAAGAAATAATATCAATACGTAGGAAAATGATAAAGAAAAAAATATTGACAGTTAAAATCCAAACTTGCAAGTACTTTGCTAATTTTGAAGTACAAAAGGTGCAAGTACAAGTATAAGTACTCAAAAAGTGTACTTAAGTACAAGCAAGTACAAGTACTTGTATTTTAAGATTAGAGAAATATTTTTCTTACATTTTATTAACTTTTATTTTAGAAATTTATTTAGTCTTCATGCCATCACGTTTGAAAAAGGGTCCAGTTGGATCGAAAGCTCACATTTATTACTAATTTTTGAAGACTTGTATGAAAATAATTTCTTAAAAAATTTTCTGCATTTTTAATTCTTAAGGTCTTCTTTAATATACCTACTTAATCTAGCGATCATTTGCTAAGAACTAACTAACTAACTAACTAACTAACTAACTAACTAACTAACTAACTAACTAACTAACTAACTAACTAACTAACTAACTAACTAACTAACTAACTAACTAACTAACTAACTAACTAACTAACTAACTATATATATATATATATATATATATATATATATATATATATATATATATATATATATATATATATATATATATATATATATATATATATATATATATATATATATATATATATATATATATATATATATGAGAATAAATGTTTTTTTACTGTCTACAATAAGAAATAAAATTTTCAAATGTTAATCGTGACTTTCTCACATTTTATTTCTTTCATACATTAATTAGTTTACAAAAAAGACTAACAGTTTTATTTCCTTCAAATTTGGTACAAACCTTAATCATATATACATCAACAGAATGACCTTTTTATTGAATGTTTTGATATAATGTAAGTTGTGTCAGTCATGCTTGATTGTTCTTCTTCTTCTTCCAAAAAAAAAATTTTTACTTTTTAAAATTTTCTTTAAAATAATAAATTTTGAAATAAAGTGTCTAAACGAATTTTATTACTAAACAACATACGATTTTTTTTGGTGCAAAAATAGTTGAAACATCTCTAAAATTAAAATTTTTATGAGAATTTCTGTTTTTGAAAAAATAAATAATAATCCTCCTCTCCCCACCCCCAAAAATATAAAATGAACAGTTTTTTTTAATTCAAGATTCTTAAAGATACAATGGTTATTCATAAAAAAAAGTTTTCGTGTTAAAGATTGAAATATATCGGATACTTAGGAAACAGTATCCCCTTATTAATTAAGGTAGCATGTGGGTTTCTGAAGCATTAAGTGCGGCCTTCTGAATGAATTTTAAGCTTGCATAAAATATTTTTATTCACAGAAAAAAATTGCTTTTTAAAAATAGCCTATTCATTCTAAAATTCTGAAGATTTTAAAATTCTAAAGTAAGTTGACTATCTCAGTGACCTGTGTTAACCAAAATTTTATCTTTGTGAGAATAAATCCTTAGATTTTATAATGAAATGATTGAACACTATGAATTAAGGAATGAAGATTTCTAGAAATACTGCGTTTCAGTTTCTATAAATGTTTCCTTTCAAGGGAAAACATAATTCATAAATGACATGTGGCAAAATATCAAAGCTTTTCAAAAAAATATA
>JABUQX010010418.1:25000-30000 GCA_015478945.1 Trachelipus rathkii
GTGTCTTTATAAAGGGTTATCGGTCGTAGAACTCATATGATGGTTAAGTCCATGTAGGGGTGTCTAGGACTCCATTAGGGGGGTCCGACTGAAAAAAGGAGCACAGAGTGGGAAAACAGAGGTTCGAAGGAGGATGAAGAAGGATAAAGATAATGCCGGAAGGTGGAAGAAGAATGACCAGAAGGAGCTTTGACTCAGAGGAGTAGGAGTTGAAAGCTGCACCGGTGCTGGCTCCGGGGCGGTGCCGAGTTATTAAATTTAGTGTAATGATACAATGTTGTGTCTTATATATGTTATTGGGTCTGTAGAATTTCGAAAATAATGGTTTCAGAACATCTAAGAAATAAAAAATAAATAATCAATAAATAAATAAATAAAATTTCTATTCTTTTATGTTTATAACGTAACAATTTACGTTTTACATACCCTAAAGCAGTAAACACTAAATCAAACCACGCATCAAACCACTATCAAACCTCCCTCCTGACCATCTATGATCTATTGATCTATTGATTAAGGTCTATTTTTACTAAAATTGTAAAGTTTTACATACCCTAAGCAGTAAATCACTGAAATCAAACACCAATCCATCTACCTTCTGGTCACTTCCTGAACCATCTTGGGTCTATTGATTATTGATCTATTGATTCAAGTCAAACTTTTTACTAAAATTTGGATAAACATAACATAAATTCAAGTTCTTTATATAAAGATCAATCAATATATGTTAACGTAACAAAGTTTCAACATTAATAAAGCTAAATACCATCACTGAACTAAGAAAATAAATGCCCAAAAGACAAAACATAACACATCTTAAGCAGGAATAAGCAGTCAACATTAACAAAGTTCCACACTCACCAGTAAAGCAACTAACATGGTATGCAAAACGTAACTTATTCTTCACTTTTTCAAGCATAACTCTAACATATTAACGTTAATCTTACACTAACACAGTAACATTTAGTAAAAATTTATCACAACATTGGTTAATTATCATACAGACCAGCGAAAGTATGCTAACATAATAAAGTTTTCACATTAATAAAGCTAACATAGCATCATCTGAACTATGAATATAACACCCAACGACAAACAAAGTTTCACCCTCAACTACAGTAAAGTAACTAACATAACATCCAATAACGTAACTTATTCACACTTGGTCAATGCTGTTCTAACAGTAACAATGTTAATTGTGCAATTTTGGACCGTAACATTTGCAAAAATTTACCATAAACCTTGCTAATTATCAATACAGACCCAAATGAAAGTATGCTAACGAACAAAGTTTTCACATTAAAAAGCTAACATAGCATCACTAAGAATATAGTATATTACGACAAGCCTGACACACCTTAACAAGAATAAACTGCTAACATTCACAAAGTTCAATACTTATCAACAGTGAAGTCAATAAAGCGAACAAAAGCGGGAAGTAAAACAAGTTTTCATTTTTTATAACATATAATTTTCACTGAAAAGAGTGTATTAAATACATGAAAAAATATAAATTACATAAAATTAAGATAAGTTTATTTTAAATATATTAATTCAACTAATCAGGGAACATAGGAATCAAGTTGGGTACGTTCTATATTCGTCTCCTAAGATTCAACACCCCTTGAAAGGATGTAAGTATAAATGCCTTCAGCGGTACTAAACCATTTTTCGGGCATATTTTGATTCAGCAGCACTCATTCTCTCATACAAGAGAGAAGTAAACTCTTCCAGGCTGATAGTTATTAAAGCATTCCTGTATACTGCATTATACGGGAAACCGCATGTTTCGGTGTAAATATCATAGATTACACCATGTGCTATATGTATTATGTCATCAAGTATGTCAACATCGTTAAGATGTGATGTTAATTCGTTTTTTATTTTAAGCAACGCTGTAATATTTTCAAGTGTTCGAACTGTGAAACCTATACATGGGTGCGATAGAAGTCACATCTGACGTGGTTTCCAATAATATTGGCGTACTCAAGGGTTTTAATAATTGTCACAACGACGAGAACCCCAACGTCTATTCTATCAGAACCACTTATGTTGTTCCCCAGTTGATATTTCACTAAACGTGATCTCGTCGGATAACAAAACACTTAATCCTCTACCCATGCAGCAGGCGATGTCGATACTCTTGATGAAACCCCTCAGCACAAACGAATAAAGGTTCTATATTTGACCTTTGGCAGAAATTAACGAAGCAACGTAACGACTTGCCATTTGGTTTACAGCTTAAATATAAGACAATCATTGGAATAACGAAGCTCTCGTGAAGATATAACAACAGTTGTGAGAATTGGAGAGTGTCATTGTGTCAGTAAGTGAAAAAAATGGCCTATCTGACGGAATGCGTATGCCGTAAACAACCCTTATAGGTATGAAGCTTGCTTCTTTCAGCCAATCGAAGAAGTAAACAAGAATACACAGCCCAACGAAACCACATCAGTTAAAAGGTATATATTCTCGGTAGACAACAACAAAAACACAACAATAACAAACAACAACAACAGCAAACAATAATAGTACAAGAATAAGTCTTTAATATACCAGCCTACGAAATATGCTAAACGTAGCATGTTTCACATAATAAAGCTAACATTAGCATTACCAGAACTAGAATATACTGTCACATAACAAAATCTAACACATACCTTACGCTAGAATAAACAATTAATTAACAAGGTCCATACTTAACAACAGTAAAGTACCTAGCAGCAGCATACAAAACGTAACCTAATTACACTCTTTTTTCATGCATATCTCTATACATATCAATGTTAATTTTACATTAACATGGATTTACGTAGCATTTAGAGTATTATACAAACATTAACATAGTAAAACCAGAGGAATATTTTTGGCTTATCTTTTTTAGACTACACCTGCCTTTCAGTAAAATTTCAAACATGAAACATGAAAATGAATTTTATGCTTTAAACATTACATAAAGTGAATGCAATACTTATTATAGTTTTTAAACAAACTTGTAAATCT
The DNA here is from genome assembly GCA_015478945.1 of Trachelipus rathkii. NCBI lineage: Eukaryota > Metazoa > Arthropoda > Malacostraca > Isopoda > Trachelipodidae > Trachelipus > Trachelipus rathkii. The sequence goes on from JABUQX010010418.1 coordinate 28,004, forward strand.
TGCAACTGCGTAATCACACAGAGGTGATTTGAACAGCACTGTATAGACTTGGGAAGCTGAGTTATATATAAATCAGTGAGCTACTCGATGGGTATTCTTAATCATTAGCAAAAGTCTAGGGCAACCTAACATTATTCAACAAAAACTTAATGTGATAAGATTATGGTCTCTGGTTGGGGCGACTGGTAGATCGAAACCATCTTCTCATATTTTACAAAACTTACCTTACGTATGAATAAACAGTCAACATTATCAAAGTACACAAAAGTGATCAATCCTAATCAAGATACGCCTCTTGGAACTATGAATTGACCTATCATTCATCAAAGTATCACTCATATCGAGTATAACATCATTTTGACTAATGCAATATAACGTACGACTTAGCAAATTGCTGGCAACCTAACATTACTCAACAAAATCTTTAACCTAAACCCACGTTTCTAACACATCATCGTCAGTTTAACACAGTAAATATCTTACGAAACTCATCATTTCTCTAGTAAATCAGTGTTAATTTCACACAGTGCATAGTAATACTTAACATAACGTACCTAATTATGATAAACAGCTTTTCATTTAGGCCAAAGAGTTCTAAAGCCAAACACACCTCCTGAGAGAACCAATGGATGCGCACTTGAAAGGGGTGTGATCCCGAGAGGGGATGCACCGCGAAGGGGTGTAAGTGGCATAACCCCTCGAAGGAAGGGTAAGGCCTAGCCCATCTCTGCCCCCTTTCAGAAAATATCAATTCAAAACTGGTAGCATTGGCAAGCAGCGCATCATACAGATTCGATTTGATAGCACTGTAGGCACTGACTACGGGTGAGATCACCCTCAGAGAGATGCATGAAGACGCATCTCGGGGTACCCCGAAGGGGGTGTAACGGTAAGGGCGCAGCCCTTTGGGCTGTGCCCTATGTAACCGCTTACATACGTAATATACATATTCTTACGTAATATACTATATCTAGTTCGGTGCATGTTACGGGGCTTTCTTAATGTGAAAAACTTTGTTACGTTAGCATACTTTCAATTGGTTCTGTATGATAATTACGCAAGGTTATGGTAAATTTTTGCTAAATGTTACTGTGTCATTGCACAATTAACATTGTTATGTTAGAGACATGCTTGACCAAGTGTGAATAAGTTACGTTTTTGGATGTTATGTTAGTTACTTTACTGTAGTTGAGGGTGAAACTTTGTTTGTCTTGGGTGTTATATTATAAGTTCAGATGATGCTATGTTTACTTTATTAATCGTGAAAACTTTATTTTTAGCAATACTTTCCGCTGGTCTGTTATGATACATTAAACCAAGTTGTGATTATAATTTTTTACTAAATGTACTGTGTTAGTGTAAGATTAACGTTAATATGTTAGAGTTATGCTTGAAAAAGTAAGAATAAGTTACGTTTTGCATACCATGTTAGTTGCTTTACTGGTGTTAAGTGTGGAACTTTGTTAATGTTGACTGCTTATTCCTGCTTAAGATGTGTTATGTTTGTCTTTGGGCATTATTTTCTTAGTTCAGTTGATGGTATGTTAGCTTTATTAATGTGAAAACTTTGTTACGTTGACATATATTGATTGATCTTTGTATAAAGAACTTGAATTTATGTTATGTTTATCCAAAATGATACTCAAAATGTGACTTGAATCAATAGATCAATAGATCAATAGACCAAGGATGGTCAGGAAGGTGACAGGAAGGTAGATGGATGTGGTTTGATTAGTGATTTACTTCTTTATTCAAAGGAAAACGTGACGTTTGGGCTATAATATGACCTATGAATAGATTAATAGATCATAGATGGTCAGGAGGGAGGTTGGATGCTGGTTGGATGGTGGTTTGATTTAGTGATTTACTGCTTTAGGGTATGTAAAAACGTAAATTTGTAAGTTATAAACATAAAAAGAATAAGAAATTTTTTATTTATTTATTTATTTATTTATTTTTTATTTCTTGATGGTTCTGAAACCATTATTTTCGAAATC
>JABUQX010010419.1:0-25000 GCA_015478945.1 Trachelipus rathkii
CGTATTACCTAGTCGATACCCAATATAACTAGATTTATCCCAAGGAATTACTGAACTCTTATGGTAACCTTCTACCCATTAGGCTCTATCTCACTACTCCATGCGGTGTTTTGACACTTTCCGGACCGACTGAATCTAACCATCACTTTTCTCGTTAACACATTGCGCAATTTTCTTTAACCTCATTTTCCTGGTTAAAGGAAGCTCTTCTCGCGAGCCAATACTTTCCAACAATCCAAAAGGTCAACAACGCACATTCGCTTGCTGGCCTGATATTACATATAACGGCTTTCGTTAAGATGGCAGCTGTTTTCCAGGTGTATAGTATTTCAGGTCTTTATATTTTGCGTGGCTCCTTTAGAAGACCACTGCCAAAAAGGTCTTGGGATTTACCGAATGATATTCAAGGCGTAACGTTGCGATTAGCAAATCTATGCTTTCTAAGCCCTCTCTAAAGGCGAAACCTTTTGAAGGTGGCTTCCCATAAGTGCTACCCTTTCTACTTCCGATTTTATTTCAGTGTTATACTGAATACTAACACAAAGGAAACTGCTCATAATACGGTTCAAAAACTGGAGACCAATATGTTATCCACATCAATGTTTGTATCTCTGAATATTCTGAACTATTTTTATACCGTAAATTGACAAAACGCAATAATATGTCTTTGGATACGTTCTTATCATATCCTCCATTGCTAGATATCAAGGCCTGTCATCTTTCCGATTCTCGATCTGTAGGTTTATTTTGGTTGCAATCACCGATCTGAAAGAAACTGAGCACATCAACGGTTAATACGGTCGGACTCCGGATTCTCTCGCTATGATTTTTCTTTTGGGTTTAGTCATTTTACAACACCGGACTTGGCTTTACTTTTGTCTTGAGTTTTTTTAGAGGACTAGAGACGGAATCAGTTCGGCGTGTGTATTGCCCTAGTCTATCTTTGCATTTCCTGTCAAACCTAATAATTACTCTCATCAGTCGATGTTGTTGATTCTTACTAAAGGGTGCAAGAATATGTTATTCTTAGTAAGTACTAGTTTGGATCTCGTGATTGATGTGAGGTGGAACTTTTTGTCTAATGATTTGATTTATTTGAATAAAACTAGGCAAGAAAATAGTTACGGGTGTTTACTCTAAATCTCAAAAGAACTACTGCAATCTGCTACCACCTCCCAGTATGTCGGTGTAGATTGGATTTTACAATTGAGAATGAATACCCAACAAGCTAACCCCCAAGATTGGATAGTACCACCCCTCGATGCCTGTGCTCACAATCCTCAGATGAACATACATGGTCGATATCAGTGAGGTAGCTTCCTCTGGCTGGAACTTGATGTTTTCAACGAAGGAGGAAGAGCCTGTGGAGGGAATGACGTATCTACGGAATCTTTGCTCTGTTAGGTATGTTATGTCGTAAGTTACTTGTTTGTATTTTGCCTGGTAAAGCCCCACAGTGAAATAATTCTTATTCGACAGTTGCTACATACATTTGACAAATAAACCTCATCGAACTTCTTATATGAGAAGATTCATCGGCTTTGAACCACAACAACTTCCAATTAATCAGTCACACTATCAGAAATATGATATAGCAAAACCTGACTTGTAAATTTAGCAGAGAAGGACTTGTTCTCAAGCCAAAGTAAAATATAACACCAAGTGATCGCTCATAGTTCTCGAAAGAGTCTATATACCTCTGGCAACATTGGGTCGGGATACTTACACCGATCCGCTTTTGTATTATCACTCAGTTTATAGTATCATCTCTTAGCCAATTTTCAACCATGATTACAGCTTTTAAGCTTTACTCTCTCTGCTGCTTTGATAAAAAAAATACACCTCTTATAGGTTTGATGGCTGACGGAGGCATATTTAATGAAATGAAATTCAAAAAAGAGAATGGAAGATAACACAATGAACCTTACGTCAGTAAAAATATTTTCATTAGACATGATTCTGAAAGCCCTTTGGTATTGTGGACGATTTTTCTCACGATATACTGCTATTTCCCATTTTAATTAAATCAAAATAAGAAGAAAAAAAAGAATGAGATGGAATAAATGAACATCCATATATAGAAATTTTGTTATATATAATTAAAATATAATAGTTGATATGTTAAATAAAAATAGTGAAATAAAATTCTTAATTTTCTAAAAATTATTTTGCACATACTTTAAAAACTCTATTTAAGTATAAATGTCATAAATATTTTTAATGTTATATATTTTTTATATAATTCAAATTTTTAGATTGGTTAGGTATTTTTGCTTTTAATTAAAAATCAAAGTATAATAGTCGATTTTCTATAGACACGATTTTGACAATTGTTATTTACTTATAGGAATCATACAATAAAATTTGAATTATTTGTGATATTAGTTTCTCTATGGGTTTTTTTTAAGATAAAATATATATAACTTTAAAAATATTTTTCTATAACTCTTAATATATTTGTTTTCAATTACCATTTAGAGTAGGGCTCGAGAAGTGTCTGAGAACACTTCCGGAACTTCCAAATATTTTAAAGTTTTTATAAAAATAGCCATTGATTAACGTCAATACTATCAATCATGTGCAGTTTAAAAAGGGGTTAATATGTTGTATGTATATTCGAGTTAATCAGTATGTTTATTCTCTCAATTTGTATGGAGATTTGAAGTAAGTGATTATGGGTTTTATTCTAGATGTATTGACTAGTTTTTCTCTTTTTTAATAGTTATATACATTATTGATACAAATACGTTAATTCTCTGTAATTTAGTTCTTAAGGGGTTAGTCTTTGTTTTTGGTGAGATGAGGATGATTTGACGAGCAATTGTAAATATTTTTTAATTTATTTTGTGTATGATTGCTCAGTGTTCCGGTTCGATTTGTACAGTAAGACTGTTCCTGGATTGTTTAAGCAATTGATGTTCAGTATATCTCTCTAATGAATGCGGAATACGTTCAAACGTAGGCACTTCACATATGAATAGGGTCCATGAATTCTCTACGTCAAAGAGGGGCACACTATTTCTGGTCTATGTTACGTAACAGATCGATGAAAGTATAAAAGAAGAATCAGATATTATTTATTCTTAGTAGCTAATAAGAATCAGGATTCTATTAGTATATTGGCAAAGGCTTCTTTGATTTAATCTTTATCCTAAAGTAGAATCTTAATTTTTTTAAATGCGCATATATTACTTAATGGTAGTAATTCATGTCTGTAGCTATTCCTGTTATTGGAAAAATGACCAACTCTTTTTAAATTAGATGAATTTTGTGCTTTAGGGTTTATTCCGATTAGGTCTTAACACCCCATATAAAAATCTCGATTTTAAAGATTAATCTATCAGAGAAATTATCAACTTAGCAAACTTAATGTGTTACATTGTTTTTTAACTAACCTTTGGAAATGATGACATCTGCTTTACTTATTTGTTATGCTTTCTTATATAGCTCTTAGATAATAAGAAAGAAAAATAGAAAGAAATCTTTAATTGACTACAAGATAATTAATATCTACGTTCGTACCTACCAGAAATCTACTTTGAGTAGATTCTGCCATTTATTGTGATAATAAAAGAAACTTGAAACTTAAAACACCCCATAATTTTTGCCACAAAAACAAAGACTCCCTATAAACATAAAGTTAAGTTGGTTAAATATAAAGCCAGATCAACATGTCCATACATAAAGCTAATACCAGTAATACAGTGTTGCAAATTAAAGCCATTACAGATAGATAGACGTTCATAAATAAAATTGTAATTATTAAAACTCACTTGAGTAATCATCGTCATCAATTAAAAGGACATATAGATATACTATCTTATTACAAACTAGAAATTAAAATATAATTTGGGCCCCATTAAAAATAAATATTAAACTTGCTAAAAATAAAACCACTGTTAAAAACAAATACCCCAATTAAAAACCTTTTGTAAAAATATAAATAAAATTTGCTTTTATCAATATATTAAAGCAATCTCTTAGAATAAGGAATGTTTTTTTATTTTATCTATAATTTTAGTCTCTCAATATCATTAATCTTTTGTACAATCATAATTTCATTCTGTTTTTTCCTTTTGAGGTATAAATATCCAGTAAGTAAATCTATACATATTAATAATAATTTGCTAGATAATTCTTTATTACCTGCATGTGGGATGGAGAGTTATATATTTATTTCCATTTCTTAATATTTATTATAAAAGCCATGTTAAAGGTTGTAGTATAATTTTTTATCAAAGCAGCCAAGAGAGTAAAAGCTTAAAGCTGTTAAGTACAGGGTCTTGAGAAATGTGGGTAAAGTGTCCTCCATAACGAGTAGTGAACAAAGAGGGATGTTTGTAAGTATGTCCGGCCTCAATCTCGTGCCGGGGAAGACTTTTCGACGAATAGTTGACGATAACGTGGTGTATATTGTTTATCTTGGCTTTTGAGGACTATCAAGTTGACATCTTGTTATTTTGATAGGTGACTGACGTTATAAATTTGGAAAGTGTTGTGGTTTTGGGCACAGCGGCGATCATCGAAGGTTGCATCCAATGAAAAGATTCGCCTGATTGTTAAAAAGAGCAACACTAAAAGGTTCTTGTGCGAAGTAAAGATAATTACATTCTTGTCCGACCAATACAAGAAAAGATTCTTGCATAACATTTCTTTACCACCACAATAGAGACGGTCTTCTCCTTTCGCATTGAACCAACATCATTCCAGAGAGGAAGCTTCTCTGGAAGACTTGAGCTTCGTCACTAGATTTGTTGTGACAGGGTGGGTGAGGCTCTCTACTTCAAATTTGATCGTGGGTCATCACAAACCTACCACAATTAATAGTTGGTATAGCAGTACTTGCGTAGTTGTTTTTCTTTGAGAATACGACTAGTTCTGCAGCTGAGTGTTGACAAAGCTGTCACTCACCGCCCAACCTTATTACATCTGAAATAACAAAGTAGTACCGACGGGATTTTTTGAAAGAATTAATACCACATAGTAAACAGCAGGCTCACGCGAATTATTAGGTGGCGAAGGAAGAATAAAAGCGGCACGACACCGACCGAATGACTCACGTCTCAGTCCCAAAATCCAAGACACAATATGCCAGTCCGCGTGTTGTAAATGTAAACCCAAGAAAAAGTCAAGGAAGCAGAATCGGCAGTTCCGACGCCGGTAGTGTTACCGATTTGATGACGTCTTCTTCTTTCAGTCGCGTGTTGCAACAAAATACCCGGCTGATGGAGAAAGATGACAGCCTTGATATCTGCAATGGAGAGTGGATAAGAATAACCACATAAGGAAATAATGATATTCCCTTAGGAAGTTCAGATTGGGACGACGACGTGACACAAATTGCTGGTCCAGTTTTTTGACCTCCGATATGATGCAGTTCTGTGCTGTTCAGTTATTCCTGGGGATCAAACGGATCTAGGAGAACTAAAAGATTTGAGTTAGCCCTCTACCTGGAAGCCACCTTCAAGGTTCGGCCTTTCTTTTTAACAATTGCTGCAACGTCTGGATGATAAATTCGTAAAATCCCAACTTTTGCAGTGGTTTCGCGAACAATTAAACGCGAACAATTAAAGAAGAAAACTAACACCGAAACAGCTGAATTTACGAAAGCCGTAATGAAAGAGGAGGAAGATGTGTGCCGTTGTTTGCTTTGAGATTGTGGGATTTGGCGCCAAGAGCCTTCCAGGAAATGAGGTTAAAGAAATGCAAGGGTACGAGAAAGTTGTTAGACTTTAGTGCCCCGAGAGGCGTACTTCAAGATACCAGCGAGTGTGGAAGATGGCACTTAATGTGGAGTAGCGTTTACTCAAGGTTCAGTAATTCCTTGGGAGAAATTAGTTATTATGGTAGATAAGGTATTAATAGGGGATCTAAGAAGAAAAGAAAATCCGATGTTGAACTAGTCAGATTATCTGTTTGACCCTCGATCGTTAAAATGTCCACTCACACCCACACAACATCAAATGGCGCTCCCAAGATATAATAACCAAGAAAAGGATATATGCTTAGCTGCAAACAAATACGCAAACTCAAAAACCCAGTTTTAGAGACTGTATACTTCTTCAGTGGAAACAAATCCATCAACGCTGCTTCAAAATGCAGCCAAACCGATGAAACAATCAAGTAATTACAGACCAACACAGCTATATGACCACTTCCAATCATAAATCGCAACAACGGTAAATTTCGAAGCATGGTCCAAAGAAATTATCAGCAGAGAAACCAAATGGCTCATCAATTCCACTGCAACCATTGCCAAGAGAGATCATTACATGAGTGCTGTGGGCACATCGGGACCCATCAGTGTATGTATTTACTGGGTAACGCAGGCAACGTTACTTTAGGAAGGATGTTACCTGGAACCAGAACCGGTGCTTAAAATGCTAAAGATGGTAGACACTTGGTAAGGGTTGTCCCAATGCCCGACACCAAACGTTAGCCCAGAAACTCTCAACAGTTAGGACCATCGACGTATTTTCATGGTCCATTTTGTTCAGAGATGACATTCTCGGTAATAGATTGCCCAAAAGATCGGAACGAGCGGGCTCTGGCCGAATGGGCGACCTAATGGCCAGAAGGCCTCGTCCACAAATACCACAAGGAATAAACATATTGAATATCTAAGGGCGGAGCTTGTGGAATGATGTTGAAGGAGAGATGTTCCGTGGAGAGTGCAAGGAGATTCCTCTTGGGCGAAATTTTGCAATCAAACAACATCGGTTCAGGTGCCCACAATCAACATCTTTGAAAGCCCACAAGGGCAAGATCAGTTGCAACAAGTATCTGTTTTGATTGCAGTTGGGGATAATGAAGATCCACCAAAGAATACATATGAACTAAAATCAATAGAGATAACACATCAGAGAGATGACGAACCAACAGTAGTAAAAGATAACAGTAAAGAAAAAGAAAGGGCGGATGAGTGCTTAGAGAACATCATCCACTATCATATAAGAGCTCCGGAAAAGACCTTGATTTTACAAGTCACAATAGTGGATCAACCACCTATGGAGCCTCTTACCGCATTTGTAGATACAGGGGCAGAAGTGAGCCTTATATCGGCCAGCTGTTTCCATTTGCTAGATAAAGGAAAAAGTCCAATATTGCCCACAGCTTTGGTAGGGGTGTTACTGAATCGGGAAAAAAGTTGGTTTTCAGTTTTTTTTTCCACGTTATTTCCAGTTTCGGGGTAAATCATTGATAGCTTTGCGTTTGCTCCACGCAACATGTCCTGGAAGACACTGGTCCGCTTTGTCGTCGTCCTAAGACCAAGTTGTATCCAATACGATACTATGGTTTTTGGGATTTATGACTCTTCAAAACAAGAACATAAATACCTGATCTACGTAAATACAAAGAGGTTTCCTATAAGTTCGAGACTATGCATATAGATATTTTAAAGATGAGTTTATGTAAAGGATACAAATATTTGTTGACACTCATAGATAGATTCTCTCATTATGTGTGAGCCATCTCCCTAAAAGATATCACAAAAGAAACAATAGTGAAGGTGCTGATCAATCAGATCATCCCACACACAGGAATCCTGAGCCACCTGGTTTCAGATCGGGATTGGAACTTCACTTCACAATTGTTTGAAAGTGTGTATAGGCTACTAGGTATACTTCACACGACGACCGCAAGCTACAGTCCTTTCTCTAATGGGAAATGTGAAGCCACCAACAAGATGATTATAAACAGCATTAGAGCCATGTTAGCTGAACCTGGGATGAAAAACCAACAGGAGGTTCCGAGTGGAATCCTGAAAATTTAACCAGCGCTTTTAGATTGGATTCGGCAGCACTCCCCGCTGTTCAAAAGAAACTAGTAATTGAATTGATGATGCGGTATCCCTCTGTCTCGAGTTTGGGAGATTCTGACGTGGGCTGCACAAATGTTATTAAACATAAGATCGAGACCCTGACTGAGGATTCCAGGTGCCCGTCAGGCGTTTACAAGGCCCTATGCTTCAGAGAAATCGACGCCGCAGTGTGAAATCTGGAAAAATGAAGGAATCAATCCACCGGAGCAGTCTCCATACTCTGCCCCAGTGATAAACCCATTGAAGAGAAAGATGGTTCAATCAGATTGTGCATCGATTAGACTACCGGGAATTAAATAAGATCACAAAGGAGATTAGTTTTCCTTATCCAATTCTGATTGATATATGTATTTAGCCTCAAACGCATCTCCAAATATTGACAACAATAGATCTCATTAAAAGCGCTACATCAGGTGGATAAGTTGAAATGCTCAGCATCGAAAAAACGGCTTTCACCACTCCATTGGTCCCATTGGGAATTTTTGCGCATGCCTCTTTGGTTAGTAAATATGTGCTGCCATGCCACTTCACGAGGGAGAGATATGCATCTGGCCACATTTGTATTATACCACTCAACGATGTGCATGGTGTATCTGCGATGATGTCCTCATATACATGAAACGTAGTATTCGAGAAGCATCTGGAAACCTTAGAAAAGGTATTATCCGCTTGAAGAAACAGGTTCAAATAAAACCAGCAAAAACTTACCTCCTAATAGAAAAAGTGCTTAAGACAACCCCCCACCTCGAAATTTATCCTACTACCAGGTATGATCCCCTTTAGAATAATAAATTGCAAGACATAATGCAGTTTCCAGTACCATACTAGCCGTCAGGATAATTCCAGGCAATTTCTGGCATTGGTTAAATTTTCTTTATATGTCGGCACATCGCTGCATTGCGTCAAGAAATAGCCAAAAACCACTGTTTGAAACTGATATTGATGTAAGACTCTAAAAAATGACATCGACATCGTGTCAGGGCGCCTTTTGAGGCGTTGAAAGAAGCATCTAACATCGCACAGATCCTTGTCGTATCCAGATAAGATCAGAAAAAGCAATACCCGTACATTAGCTATTGTCGACGCCTAAGAATATCGGGGCAGAGCGTGTCTTTCCAGATGCCAACCGGCGGTAAAGAACCTCTCATAGATTCATTCTCCACAACGATGTTAAACAAACGTCTGACCGTCAAACAACGCATAGTACAACTAAAACGAAGTGCATGCAATACGATGGGCTGTGAGGGCATTAAAACCTTTTCCTTTATGGAATAAGAGTAGCAATTTACACTGATCATCCAGCCACTTTCTATATTCTATATGAGCATGCCGTTAGTAAACTCAACGTGATATAGCTCGCACGCATTGAAGAGATATCATGCACATAGATTTAGAGTTACGGTATATACCGGAACCAAGAAACTCTCTCTTGGCGGTATGGACTTTCACTATTCTCGTATCACCGACTGTTGAACTCTGATGAAAGGAGTTATCCGGTTTTAATACCTTCCGCGGGGGTTTTCTGCATGATTAAACTTTCTCTGGAGGAGTCATTCCCTGTGTCCGACTTGTCATTGCTTGTATGGTTCGAATCTGTTTGAACATCACTAAATGAGAGACAAGACAATGTTGGTTTAAAGAATTGTTGGAAAATAGGGGTGAGTATGGGTTACCAGCTGGAAGAATTAGTAAGTAAGTAACTAAGCAATTAATCTGAAATAATTAGGTCAGTTTCCCATGACACAGGCGATAATGGCCTTTGCAAAGTTTGCACCATTTGCAGGTTTGGTATATTATGGGACTCGAAGCCGTTGCAAGTTTCGGAAAAGAGAACCGAACAACTAAATACTTGTTTATAATTTGTAATGATTGTGAGTAGGTATTGCGACTACAATCTTATAGGCGTCTTGTCCCACTGCAAGATTGCATAATGAAATCAAGATCATCCATCTACATAGCAAGTACTAAGCTTTGTGATCAATGCTTAAAAGTATTCCCGAGTGGAGCATTGTTTATAGACTGAACGTATGAAGATAAGCGGAGTTTCTGAAGAAATTACCACCGACTATTATGGAAACAACGCTACCAATAATCACCAAAACCACCAGTGAGGAGTAGAAAAAGAATGGTGTAATCCTGTCGAATCATCAAATAAGTCATTAGTATACGTGATTAATATCATTTCGATCTCCTTAGATATTTGACATGATTACCGTGAACGAAGTTACAGAAACAATAAATATAATTAGAACAGTCTCTAAAAAAGAAGCTCAATATACAAAAATTGCCCCTCAATGGGCACTGAAACCATTCTTGACAGGGTAATGCAATATATATTATTTAGCAATGGTCGGCTGTGGTATAGAGAGTTTTCCACGGGTGAGTTTCACTGTTGCCTGCACACTTTATTCTGATTACGTGGCCATAAAAACACATTGGATGTTCGCCCCAATAGGAAAGCACCAAGTTATGCATTCTCTGCTCTTGTGAGTTATGGATCCTAAGAGGATAACAACCATCCTGTAATGATAACTCGTCCACCAACCTGTGTATAAGTGTCAAGCAGGTGATTAAGATCTCTAATAGCTTCACGTCCTCCATCCCCACACTAAATAATCACTTCAAGACCTTTTGAATTCACTGGTGCGATGATCTGATACAATCCCTGTTCAACCAGGGAATAATTATGCGCTTAGTGATGTGAGTCATCACTTTATATACAAAGTGGGTTGTCTGCGTAGTTGTCCTTTGAGGAATAAACAAAGATTAATGTAGCGAAACGCATTACCAACATTCGATATGCCTTTCTACAAAAGTTACCGAACGATCTTCATAACAGACAACGGCAACGAGTGATTTATTAGGGCCAGAATTTGTAATCTTTAAAACGAGCAACAGAATTAAAAGTACTGACTGACTCCTTATACACCATCGTCCAATGGAGCTGTCAGCGGGTAATCGCTATCCATTAGTCAGTACCTCTTAAATGTCCTAAGAAGTCAAATTAGTGGGATGAAGAAGTTGTACTGTCCCAAGTTTTAGTTGGTTTAAATCATTACCACACATGCAGGTGACCTAACTATAATCCCTGTGGAAATTATACTAAAGAGGGCGCATGAGCTACATACGGGATACTTCTTTGCCTCGTTGATGTAAGATTGTTGGTTCAGCTAGTCACGAGAATGATTCCTTTCATGAAATATACATCCAGTATGGTGGGCTTAAAAGTTTCATTCTTTCCGGAAAAATTCTGACGATACAAATAATTTCACATCGAGATTATAGTGCCCGTATGAAATAATCCATGTGCAAGGATAACCATGCTTAACCTAAAGTAATAAAATCTCAAAAGAGGCGGCAAAGCAAATAGCGAGTCTCAACCATCTCTCGTGTAGTTAAGGATATGGATAAATGGCCCCATCTAGACTTATTTGAATTGAATAACACCGACATTCTAAAGATATGCGTTTAAATGAAAATCAAGAGGCAATTATGGTAATGAAGATAGAGTATGAGAAATTTTGAAATAAGTGGAAGTTAACATTCACCTGAACATTGATGACCTATGAATGATTTTGATGTGAAGTGATGACGCATCATCGAGATATGACCTTCATCTCTGCTAGGATTTACTATGTATGAGAATATTCGGCCACCACTTTTAAAGGAAATTGCACTTAGAACTGTTAATGGCAGGGAACAGATTAATTAGGTTAGAAAGATATTTAGATAAGAGTCAAATAGAAGTAGCAGTTAATAGATAGTAAGATTTAGATCAGATAAAATAGTTCCTCAGGAAGAGGAAGAAATAATATTTAGCCTGGGACACCTCTGATTTGATAGAGGAGGCCGAATTCCATGGGAGTCTATGCAAGCTCCCCCAGAAAATTTGAGGGAATCGTACCCCATGGACAAAACCCTGCAGCGCCTCCAAGCGTTATTCAACTCCAATGAGTGAGAACACTTACAGATAAATTAAATAGATATTGAACAAGATGAAGAAGATCTTTGCAAAGTTCTTCCTGATGAGGTGCTATCCTTGACGGGTTTTGAAAGCGTAGAAGATTCTCTCACGGCTGACGGGCTTACGTCGAAATAGACCGACTCCAGATAGCAAAATACTCTTCCTTCGTACCCGAGGTCAGCGAGTTTTTAACAAAATGTATAAGAAAAAATAGCGTCCACAAATGAAGTTAACGTACATATGACCTCGAATAAAAATAAAAAGTAAAAATAAAATAAAATGCAGTAATATTAATAATGAAATAATAACGTAATAATAATATATTAATTTATAAAGAAATTTATAATAAAAATTAATATGAAATTGATATAGCAATTTATCGTATTTATTATTTTTTTTTGGTTTCTCGTGCTCAGGAGACACACTCAATGGTGGAAGATCTAAAGAGGGCATACACCCCGGAATTACTCCCAGGGGCTGAAGTGACTTTTGAGTCTTACCCAGGGCAGAACTTAGAGTTCTTCCATGCTCTCATAGACCAAATAGTGAAGCCTCATTACACCCACATGATGATCTTTACGATCATTCCCGAAGCTTACCAACGAATTTTTCTACGAGACCCAGATTCGCATGAAGGACCTGGGCGTTACTGGATCACAGTAGCTAACTTCGGTTATGAAAATGCCAGATTCGCTAGACGATTTACGCGCTTCTCAGAGAAGTGCGCAAGGATCAACCCTCGTATGGAGGTGATCCTAATGATACCCCCGTTCCTGGATCTAGTTGAGTATAATCGCCAACTAGTCCAAAAATACCCACCTGGAGTGCAAGATCACTACAACAGCGCTCCCGAATATTCAGATCATATTCTAAATCGACAGTCGACCCAGATGCACTCCCATATCAGACAGTTGCGGACCGCAGAAATCAATTGGCATAGGAAAAACTCATACCCGGTAATATATGCCGTTCGAGATATGGGAGGGGGTATGAGAGGTAGAAATAGGGATTTCTTAGAAGGAAAGGTCCATACTTTGGGAGAAATAACTTTTCTCCGAGATGGGTTGCATCCGACCCGGGCTTTAAGCAGGAAGTTATTCCGCAAAATGAAATCGTCCGGGGTCTTTGGGGAGGAGATGAAAAGAGCAATAGTTCCCGCGGAAACAGGAACGGGAACCACCCGTTGTCTCAGAGACAACGGTTCCAGCAAATGAAAGTATTAGCGACATACGGGCGCCTTTGGAGGACATGGTAATCCTCAGTGAAGTGAGTGGGGAAATTAGTAGAGAGACCCAAGGAAACATAAGTTTATCCTTGCCACTCGTGACTACAGCAGCGACCTCTCAAGTGGCCACGACTTCTACGACTGTGTCAGGCCCAGCAACCCCAGAGGCGGAAATGATAACTTCCACTCCCCGTCCTCAACGACATTCCCCAATACGTTTCGGGGACATTGATCCGCACACTCTGAGTGTGACCACAGATGTGCTAGTGGAGCGGCCAAGTCGGTCAGTTGTTCGTAGGAGGGTACGACCCACTCCGTATCAAAGACCAGGGAGTGACCAACCACAACGTCTGACTACCGAGGTACCGGGACAGTCTGTCGCAGCCTTGAGAGTACCCCGGGGTAGGCCTTCTGTGTTTCTGTGGTGGGAAATTGCAACAAACTGGAGTGTGAACGGAGTGCAGGATTTCTCTGATTCATACCAGGGATTCGTAGTCAGCGTTGGGAAACCTAACATAGAGAATTAAAAAGGCAATAACACCATCAAGATATTCGGCCTTTAAAGTCAAATTTATTATATTGATTTTTTATTTAAAATTAGAAAGGTTTATTAATTTTCAGCAGAAAAGACTAACCGAAGAAACTTTAGCTATTACCTTCTGTTCAAGAAATTTTTGTTTGAATTTTTTAGGAAAGTCATAAAGCAAAACCGATGATTTTGTTGACCTACAAAAGAAATGTATTTTTGATTTAGTAAGAAGTTAATGAAAAAATAAAAAAAATGTTTTGTTTGATATTTTGTTGTACTCGCATGAAACTAAAAGGGGATTATCTCAGGGATAACCTCCCGGCGATTTAACTACAAGAAAACAGTAGCCCCAGTTGCCATGTGCGTCAATACGTGCAATTGACCGGTTGGAAGGAACTGAGTAACGAATTCATCATGTCTTTATTCCCCTACCGCAGCAGATGAATTAACAACTGAAGAAAACTCACAAGAAAGTTAAACCTCCTACTTATACGAGAAACGAAAGTAAATATAATAGTATTGATTCTCTACATTATTGAAGGACGCCGACGTATTTAAACACCAGGAACATTGCCTTTTTTTTTCCCTATAAAGGGTATTATAGATTGTTTTATTGTTTTGTTTAAATAAAATAATTAAATAATTAAAAGCAGTAATAAAATAATAATTTTTATATTAGTAAAGTAATGTAGATTAAAAGTAAATAATAAAATGAAATTATTGAATTTGTGCTGATTTTTTGCAGTTAAAGTAAGAAGTAGAATTGATAAAAAGTTCTAAATTGCAAAAATTAAATCGAACAAAGTAGATTTGAGTGTCAATGAATTCAGATATGTAGGTAATTAAAGTAACGTAAAAGAGTATAACTATCTGAATTCTTTTATAATTTTAATAAACTGTAATTTCTGGTGAGATGAAGGAGATTTCTTGACAAGCTAAATTTTTGTTTTTTCATTCTCAGGTCCGGACTGTAGAAGCTTTCCTGAGTTGTTTGAAGCGAGCTGTTCCATCTTAAAAGCGGATACTGTCACAAATAAGAGAGTCCTCAGAGGGCCCACTCACTGCAAGACGATAATAGAAGACATCTCTAGCAATGTCAACGTCACCTAAGGTATTAAAAGCCTAAACCAAATTTTTTTACTTAATTAAAAGAGAATAAAGGATAAAGAAATTTTTCACCTAAGATAACCATTCGTCAAAAAGTAATTTTTCATAAACACCCAGAGTATTACCTGAAGTAGATTCACTTGCCAGTAGAAGCTAGTCAAAACTAAAGAGAGCTTGCATAACCACCATAA
Organism: Trachelipus rathkii; assembly: GCA_015478945.1. NCBI lineage: Eukaryota > Metazoa > Arthropoda > Malacostraca > Isopoda > Trachelipodidae > Trachelipus > Trachelipus rathkii. The sequence continues at coordinate 14,839 of JABUQX010010419.1, forward strand.
TAGGAAGAATAAAAGTTAGTTCGTGTTACCAAAAATTTTACTCAGAGTAGAGTTTGAAATTTACTGTGATAGTCCCAAAGAACCCTTACAAACCAAATACATCCCAAATAACTCGACTATCCCATTAAAAATTTTTCCCATAATAAAAAAAATTTTTTTTGTTTGTCAGATTGGAAATCTTTAAAAAATAGTTATTTTTTTCATCATAAAATTTCCGTTAAATACAAAAATAACTTTAATACAGAATAATATTCAACATATTCTTCTGTTATTAATAATTAATTTTAAAATTTACAAAAAAAAGAAATAATAATCATGCAAATACGTGAAATTAAACCCAATATAGTGCTAAAAAATAAATATTGCTGTGTAAAAATAAATACAACCTAAATTCATACACATAAATTTCTTTAAAGCAATAACGAAGCTGTTCATACACAAATGGATATCCCTTATAATTAAATTTCGTAAAGAATGACGGATAATGTAAACAAAGGTTCCTTAAAAATAATATTAAAAATAAATGATGTTCCTTGAATAAGGAAATAATTCTTTAAGGATAAAGAAAATTTTTCTATTTTAGTCAATTGTTATATATTTTCATTATATTGGATTTATTATACATATTCTTCATCTTTTTTTTTGCTTTCAAAAATAGTATGTATTACAATATATATATATACTACCTAACCAAACATATTATTATAATATTTTAATTAACTGCATTTTTTTTTGGAAAAATATCTATTTATTTTTGCAATTCTTAAATTTATTTTAGTAAAAGCCATTTTTAGACGGTAATATTCTTTCTTTAACAAGCACAGCAGAGAGTAAACAGCTAAAAACTGTACAGTCATTGTTGAGATTGGGTAATAGTTCATAACGATGTACCCAAAGAGATGGGTGTAAGTATCCTCCCCAATTGTTGTCTCGGAAACTTGAAAATATTGACAACTTGGGTGCATATTTACTGTTGGCTTTGAGAACAAGTTCATCCAATCTTGTTATTTAATAGGTAACCGATATAAATTGAAATAGTTGCGTCAAGCAGATGACTTCAGTTAGTATAAAGTATTGTAACGAATTCCCGCCAGCAGTAAACGCTACGAAAAAGAGCTCCACGCTTCCCACCAATACAAAAGCATCTCAATAATCATAACCACCAACAAATAGAGCGGTCCTTTCCTCCTTCGTTGAACAACATCAGTTCCAGAGAGGAAGCTTCTCTGAAGACGAGCTCGTCACCGAAATTGTACAGGTGAGGGTTTACTTCAACTGTGTGGGTATCAAAAAAAACCTACCACAATATATACTATATATATATATATATATATATATATATATATATATATAGTATATCAGATATATAAGTATATATATATATATATAGTATATATACCGTAACTGGGAGTCGGGTCCAAAATCAGGGGTAATCAAAATGCTAAGGTTTAGGAGGACTTTTTTTTTTTTTTTTCAATTTTTTTTTTTTTTTATATGTTAATATTATCCTTTAGAAGTAGAATTATTAATTATTTGTATTGTATAATAATATATATGAATTACGGTTAGAGAGCAGACGATAAGTAACGTGAGACTGAATGGCCCCGATTTTGGGGGGCGGGCAAATTCGGTCTCTTCAATTTTCACATCGCCCTAAGAATCCTCATAAAGTGTTGTATTTGATAATATGATAAGTCATTATTTCATTTTTAAACATAATGGTATTACAATATTATTTTAAGAAATTGGTTCGAAAACGTAATAAAGGATGTCGAGTTGTGCGTTCGTGTTTGTCAAACTGCAAATCGTAAAAAGAGCTCGCCTAGACGCAAGAAGTTTCCTTAACATCGTAAGTTGCTATTCTTTTATTCTGTATTATACAGAATTAAGGAAACTTACGTTTGTGAGTCGTTTTTAGATTTGCGATGTTGACAAAAAAGAAAAGCACAACGCTGTTGACAAAAATAACGCAAGCTAAACTGTCTTAGGTGCTCTTTTTAAACATAAAGGTTACACATATTATTTTAGAACATGGGTGTTGAAAACAAAGTACTAATAAAATATGTTCGATGGTTTGCGTTTCGTTGGTTTGTCGAAAACGCAAAATCGTTAAAAAAATGCTCACCAATACGTAAAGATGATTTCTTAATGTCTTTGTATTGACTACATTACAGCCCAGCAATTAAGAAATTCTGTTACGTGTTTGGGAGCGTTTTAAACGAATTTGTCGCTTCTGACAAAAACAGGGGCTGTAATGTTATGTCAATATCTGTTTAAGGTTGCAATTGCCTTTCTCTTATATTTATTTATTCAACAGGGTACAGGAATTTAAAGGATAGTTCTTGTACCATTGGAGACGGCGTTTACGATTATTGCCGCGTGTTGCACAAAACACGAACGGTCGAAACGCGGTTGACGAAATTAACGTAATCGAAACCTCAAAGGGGTGCGTTTTTAGGCATATTAGCTTTCGTAAGAACCAATGCAGAACGAAAAACGCTTAAGGTCTGGTCAAACATCACATCAACATATCTCCTTTGTTATCCCTGGCCGTGTTTACTTTTGCGTAAAGTGTGAACCATTCTGCTGAAAAAAATTGTACAAGTTAATTAGGCCTATGTGGAAAAAATTTACCTACCTATCTATCTCGCTGTAAAAGTGTAAAAATTATTTAAACATTATATTCGGACATCTTTTTGTAAAAGATATTAAAGAAATTTAATTTAATGAAGACTTTCAAGTGACCGAATGCCCCACGCAAATTTTTAACCCTGGACCGAATTGCCCCATGTTACAATTTTATAATAAAACATATTATCTCTTGTCCCTAATGACTCGGAAGAATGACATCCAGGTTATGAACTATTTAAGTAGCAAAAACTCTTGGTACCAATAATGTAGTATAATTAAAATTTTTTTGCCTGTATGTAGTCTCTTAGCAATATAGCTAAATTTTCCCGATTTTAATAGTGCTCCAAGAAAAAAAAAAAAATCACAAATTAATGACTAAAATAAAGGTTTCTATAAAAAATAATACCTAAAGACATAAAAAACCACATTATTCTTTACATTCTTTAAAGAATATTTACACTCCCAAACACCCTTATTTGAGCCACTGACCGAATTGCCCCATGTGGTCCGAATTACCCCCATATATATACGTATATATATAATAATAATATATATATTATATATAATATATATATAATATATATATATAATATATTATATAAATATATATTATATAGGTGGGCACGATAACGATACGGAACTCCCATATCAATAATCAGTCTATGTATATATATATAATATAATATATATAATAATATCATAATAATAATATAATATATAAATATAAATAATTATACATACAGTAATATAATAGTAATATATATAGGGCGATATAATCAGATCGATATATTGATTTTGGACTTAGAATTTTCCAGAAAATATGTGGAATCCTGTGCTATACCTACCATTACGCTCCTGAATATAGGCTATTAATAAAACAGACTCCGGATACCACCGGATATCCGGTATCCGCTAATTCACTATCCGGATTAAGCAATCTTAATGTTCTTTAATAATATATATTATCAAAAAAATTCTTCACTTTTTGAACTAAGCAGCTCTTTTCGCCACCCGCCTATTACATTAGTTTTTGGAACTAATCTTTTAATCAAAAACATTAAATCTATATTACCTTAAATGTTCCTGGTTACTGATGTAAGAATTTAATTACTTTCCTGATTTAGCTTCACGAGGCCACCTCCCTTGTCCTTGCGATGATTCTAAGAACGTTTACGAAGAGTTTTCTTTATCTTTTGTTTTACGTGCTTCGAGATAATTGAAGTAAATATGGATTATTTAAAGGCAGACAGGAGAATTCAACTTTGAAAATGCTTCTTTTCAATATTAAGAACAACAATAACTTTTTAAGTAACTTAAAAATAATAAACGATAAAACTAACAGTTTTATATCTAATGACAATTCCTGTCCCATGATCGTATAAACATAAATATAATAATTCACATGTTTCATAACAAACTTATTAGTTAAATGAACACCCCCAAACTTATTGTAACTTGTTAGAACAACTAAATATTAGACTTTCACAGTGTATACTGCTGACGCGAAACTAGATGAATATTCAATATTGTTTTTCCTTACTGGCCGCTATCTAGTTACGTCACCCAGTGGCGGGAGGTAATTTTACTGTAAATTTAATCTTTATGAATGACTCATTTACATATTAATACTGGTGGCATCAAAATTTCCATGACGTCATAGTTTTACCATTTTTAATAAATTTCCAATATTAAGCGGAAGAAATTGCTTCATAAATTAGAAGCAATACAATACCTTTCATTCTACTTTAACTTTAAATTAATGGTGCCTTGCGGCTTGCCTTCAAAATTTTAACCGATATATTTTTTTTACTTTTCTTTTTATTTAAAAACAAACCTAATTCAACTAAAATTAACCCCTACACCCTAATCTAACTTAAAATTACCGTAATTCTAAATTTACTTTATTAATTAGGTCTGCAAGGTTATCTCTCATAAACTGCCTTTGTTTAAGGGCAGCTTTTCTCAATATTTTAATTATATATTATTATTATTAATTATTATTATTATTATTAGAAAACCAAGTGAGCGTGCATTTAACATTTTCTCCGGCTCATCCACTAGACCCGCCGAAATGTCAGTTTCTTGGTCCGTCATCCCTTGCAATGCCTCTCAAGGATAATCTCATTACTCTCTACCAGGTTTGCTTTTTTTTTTATTAGTATTTTAAACTATTTTTTTAATATTTGAAAAGCAATTTAAAAGAGTTTGTTTTCGTTTTTCACTTTATTAACAGTTTTAAGTTGTGACTTTTAAACTACATTTATATCTTTACTAAGCCTACTTTAGTATATTATAACAATATTTGTATTGTTTCTCTTTTAATATAATTTATATATGTTTCATACATAAGAACATTGCCCTTACGGATCCTTTCTATCCTATCTTTCGTTGTTTATATCGTAAATAAGTTTAAAATAATTTTATTTTATTTGCAGTTAGAATTTTTTCTTGTAGTGCGTCAGCCTCTTCTATAATTGCTTCTATATTTATTTTGAGGTGTGGGATAGCTCGAGGTCTGTTGTAGATAACATAGAACATGTTTTGAAAGTCTCCGTTATTAAGAAATCAGAGGATTCCAGTAATGATATTTCTGCTCTTGTGGATGCTAATGTCGACTGTGCCGTTTGCTATGCCTTGCGACTCCAAGACGAGCTTCCAGATTGTACTTGTGATCATTGTCACAAGAACTTTCATCCTTCTTGTTTATACGAAGTAGGTTATATATATATATATATATATATATATATATATATATATATATATATATATATATATATATATATATATTATATATATATATTATATATATATATACTTAGGGATTGGGACGGATAGTGATTAGCCGGTACCGGGATTTCCGGCTTGGAAGTTTAACCGGATATCGCCGAATATGGATAGTGAAATTGCCGGATACGGATATCCGGCAGTTGTTATATAGCGTGGGCGAGTGATAATAAAAAAATTTATTTTTGCTCATCGTGTAGTACTACAAGTTTTATTTAGATTGTCTTTAATTCTAGGTTTTTATATTTTTAAAAATTAAATAAATTGTGTATAAATGTCCTTAAATAGAATTTCAATTGAAAAATGCGAGTTTTTTTTTTTAAACTTTGTTTTAAATGAAAAGTTATGGACAAGAATTTTAATAATAATTTTAATAGTGTATGCAGTTGAGTATGTTAGCTTTAACTGGCAAACTAAATTTTGTTCCCCCAACAGTGCATAGTGGTTAAATCGCTGGGGCCTAACTTGGCCCGATTCATCCCCCAATAAAAATTGATGATGGGCTGAATTGGGCACCATTGTTATTCTTATTTATGTAGCTATTATTATTGACATTTTTATTAGTTATAGCTAATTTAAATATAATAACAGTTACTTATATTAAGTAAATTAAAATAAAAATGAAATTTATATGAATATGAATTCAAAAAAGTGTCAATTTTTAGAATGGGGTGAATTGGGCATCCCATTTTTATTCTTCTTTTCTTTTATATTATAATTTTAATTACTTTTATAATTTTAATATATAACAATTTCTATATTAAATAAAAATTAAATATAAAATTGAATTTATACATAAAAAGAATTTAAGCTTTCTTGCCTGTGGCAACATTCACTCTTAAGGATGAGTCTAAATGAAAGTTTTATTAAACTTAATAAAACTATGATTATTGAATTACATCTTTTTTATGTTGTGGTGCTATGACCTACTATAGGGCCTTGATTTTCAGGGGAAAAAATCCAAAAAGTGTATTTGGGGAAAGTGGGGAGACGAAGTTATTACCTAAGTGCAAGTCACCCCGCCAACGTATAACGGGATTATATATATATATATTACTATTATATATATATATATATATCTATATATATATATTATATATATAATAATTATATATATATATTATATATATATTATATTATTATATTACTATATATATAATATATATATTATTATAATATTAATATTAATATATTTATTTATAATATATATATATTTATATTATAGGTAGGCCCCCTGTATCTAAAAAAAAACAACTATATCTACATAAATTATATATTTTGAAATTAGCGTACATTGTAATGCAGAATAAAAAAAATTATAATTATTAATTTTAATATTAATCCAAAAGTATTAATCGTACGTTTCAAACTTATTAACATGATACCTTCTAAAAATAAACGTTTCCGGTTATATCTCTTTTAATATTTGAGTTTAGGGGAACTAAAATATGGCAAAAATAAACATTAAAAATAAATTAAAGTTAAATTAAATAAAAATTTAAATTGCAATAAAGTTTAGGTAGGATTGGTCAGTGGTGGCAATGCGGCTCGCGGCACATGCCGGGCTTTGCCGTTTGGTGTGTGTCTTGAAAAAATCATGCATGACTAGGTCTGACTGGTTTTTCTTTATTTTCTATTTTACATAAATAGTTGTGTTTAATGTATTCTTTATCTTTAGGCGATGTTCTGAAGGAGTTAATGAGAAACATTTCCAGAAGATTAAATGTACGCGTTAATTTTATAATTTATTAAGTATCGTATCTTTGGCATTCCTGTTCTAACAAATAATTACTTCCAAGTGCATGCCCGGAATTGTAGTTAAAATAAGCACTCCCTGCAGTGAATCCACCTGCCTTGGTCCCAATGCTTTTCCTCACCTCCAAGGTACCCCAGCATCTCGGATTAATGTGGAGCGCAATTGCTTCAATCACGGTGAGTGAGCTAGTCAGTCCAGCAGTCTCATTGTGCTGTAGTTAGTGGCTAGTCAGTCGCAATCGCCGCATGTGACAGTCTTAGTAGAAGCAATAAGAGTTACCTGTATTTTTCCAACCAGCTGTAAATCCTATAGGTTGGTCATCTTTAATTTATAATTATTTTTGTGTTGTGTTTATTATTATTGTTTTTTTATAAGGAGATAGTTATTGTTATGAATGAACGTTTTTTAGTGCGCCTGTTGTGACTGGAAAAAGAGAAGAGAAACGGATGACGAAACATGAATCTTAAAGTTCAATGGCCGAGACTTTCGCGTTTAGATTAAAATTAATGCTTCGAGATGTTTATTTGGAAGGAAATTGGAACATAGCAGAAATCAAATTTGCAGAAACACTTTACAAGTAAACACGGGTGTATTTAGTACTAAATATCCTGTGTGATCGCAAGGAAGAGCAGTAAGGAACTAGAAGAGTCAGTGAAAATAGTTCTGGTATTTAATTCTGATGCATTCATTCACATTGTTAATATTGGCAGTTTTGTGGTTATCAAGAACTGTAGAGAGGAAAGCATATATAGAGAGGGGATCTAAAACTTGTTTTCAGAATAAATGCAGTTTCGCAGAGCTAATTTCGGATTTAAGGAAAACGCAGATTCTAAAAATATAAAAAGTATAATGTCCTGCAAGTAATGATAGATCCAAATGTCTTGATTATAGCAAGCATAGTCGCATTTTTAAATTGGTAGCTTTTTCAATAGCAGTTGACGAGTCTTGTGGCTAACTGATACGCCGCAAGTTTAAACTTTTTGTATGATTTTTATTTATCTATCAGGTCCTGGTTTAAAAAAAAAAACAGAATGGGAACTCGAATTTTGGACGTCTTTGGTGATATAGATATTGGAAAAAAAAAATGTGACTTAGTTAGCAACGCAGAAAATTAGATTTCTTTGAAAGACATGAAAAGGAGATCATGTTGATTTTTACCGTGGAATTAGTATTCTGCCGCATATAATAGCGTGAAAAAAACTAGCTTTGCTGTTCTTCTCATTTTTGGGTTACTATTTTTAATGTGAGCAATCATTTTCAAGCATTAGCCTATATATAGTTGAGAAGTCGTCTTTTTAATGAGAACTGTAATCGTCCTAAATTAAAACAGCAACATACAAACCTGACTTACCCAAACTTCAGGAGATGCAAGGGCATTGTTCACATTAGTGTTTGTCAGTAATTGTAATGATTTAATTTTATGATCTTTAAAAACAATTTAATTTTCATAGAATAATATCGTTATTAATTTATATAAGTTTTTATCAACTCACCTATTACTAAGACTTAAAATTTTAGTAAAGTTTTCAAGGTTAATTTTTAATGAGCTTTGTGGAGTGATAAGATTGTGTCGAGATTGAGAAAAGGTAATGCTGAGATGTTTGGACATACTGAAGGCTGACGAAAGAGATAGACGAAATAAGTAAAGAGTGCATGGATGAGAAGAGTTGTAAAAGGTCGACTAGCGAACATAACTCATATATTGGGAGTTTTTAAAGAAGGTCGCTTAAGGAATACTTGATTAAGTTATAACATGTCCTACTATATAAGTTTAAGTTTAAAAATTTGGCTCTCAAAAATTTCAATCGTTGTACTGTTGATATTTGTGTTGACTATTGAGTTGCCGACATTGGGTAGTAAAAAATTTAATTTCTCTAGAACATCTATCTTTCATAGAGTGTGTGTGTGTGTATGTGTGCGGGTGTGCGTATGTTTGCCTTAACATTGAAAAGAAATATTGGGGGACTCATGACTTTGAAACGCGAATTGGGGAAGAGAGAATAATTATTATTATTATTTTTATCTCACTTTATTTTTTTCTTCTTCTTTAATTATTATTATTACTCTTTTTATCTCATTCTTTATTTATTTCTTCATTTTCCTCCATTAAAATGTGCGCTGATTTCAAAATGTATTCAGTTTTTACGTAGCTATCATAGTTTTTTTTTAACATACATGGGAAATCTAATCTGAGGCTGACAATATATATATATATAATATATATAATTTTATATATATATATATTATATATATATATATATTATATATATATATATATATCTTATATATATTATAATATATATATATATATATTATTATTATACTATATTATATATATATATTATATTATATATATATATATATATATATATATGTATAATAATATATATATTATTCTATATAGTATTAATATATATATATATATATATAATATATATATACTCAGAGGTAGGTATTCCGCAATTTAAGTCGCAATTCGCAATTGCGGACTACAAATAAATTTGAGGAATCGAAATTGCGATAAGATTTGAAAATGTTGTGAATGCAGTTTAGAGGAATGCTATAGCATTCGAGTTAGAGGACTACAAAAAAAATTGTGTTCAGTTGAATGCCAAAATTTATAGTCCACAAATTTTTACAAGTTGGCCATCTTTGTACGTTTGATAGCAACACCGAAAAATTTCTTTTGTTTTTTTTTTTCTTCTTCAAAGATCATGTTTTAAAGAGGTTTTTTATTTTCTGATGTAAATTTTCATTAATAATGATATTGAAGTGGTTACTAATTAATCGACCGATTTAGTATCGATAATATTCTAGTTCTCGATTGTCTTAGAAGTTGTATCGAATATTGACATTTATTCGTAGCACAACTTTTTCTTAATAGCAGACGTATACTTATATTTATTTCCAACATTGCATTTAATCAAGTTTTGTGCCCTGACAATTTGCTCTGATTTTTATATTTTATCAGTTGGAGGCGGGTAACATTGA
>JABUQX010010419.1:30000-33091 GCA_015478945.1 Trachelipus rathkii
AGTGGAGGGTGCCTACTTATATGCGAATGATTTGGTTTTGTGGTGGTGAAACTCTGAAGAGAGCTTCAGAGCATTGTTGAGAGATTTGGGCAGGGTGTGTAAAAGGAAGGTTTGAAAATTCGCGTAGAAGAGTAAAGTTATGGTTGTGATTGAGGACAGTCCTCGTGTGAAGTTATAGTTAGATGGTGAGCACTGAACATAGTTTTGGTTTAAATATTTAGGAATAGTGGATGAAAGGGGAAGGATGGTGGCAGAGTGCTAGTAGGAAAGTTGTGAATGGCAGGCAGGGTGCCTGGTTGCAATTAAAATCGTTTGGTGGATATTGAAGACTAAGTATTGAGTGCGCTAGGGTTTACATGAGGGTCTGCCGTTACATGCTTTTGATGTTATATTAGTGAGACTTATGGTCTGGAATAAGAGGTATAGATTAAGTTCATGTGTAGATGGGAATATTAGGGGTGTGTAAGTGTGAGAAGAACGGATAAAATGATGAAGAACGTATTAGAGAGTTGTGTGGATTGAAGAAATGGGTAAATGAGAGTATAAATGGAAGTACGTTGAGATGGTTTGGTCATATGGAAAGGATGAATGATAGTCGGTTCTGGTTAAGAGGATGTATAGTTGTGAGTGTCTTTGGGAATCGCGGCTGGGAGATCGAAGAAAAATTGGATTGAGTCAGTAAAGGAATGTCTGGAGGAGAGAAATGTGAGTCTGGCAGAGGCGAGAAAAGAAAGGTGATAAAAGGGTGAATGGGGGGTTTTGTGAGGAGGTATGGGTTGTGGCACCTGGGCAAGGGAAACCTACACTGACCGATCATGACATAGTGAGGGTCCGCTGACCCGTGAAGCTCTATTGTGGATATTTCTGATGTGACGAGTTCTACTAATGGTATATTTGGTGGTAAGGTCGGCTTTTTTTTCGACTTGTATCATATTGTTTCTAATCTATTTTCTGTTCCGTGGTGCATGTTACCCATCTATTACCCAGTCTCTTGGGGAAAAAGGTATATTATATATATATAATATATATATATAATATATTAATATACTAATATATATATATTATATTTATATATATATATATATTTATATATATATCATATATATATATGGAAATTATATATATATATTATTATATATATATTATATATTATATATATATATATATATATTATTATATATATATATATATATAATATATATATATATATATTATATATTATAATTAACATCTTCATTATATATATCTATATATATATATTATATATATATTATAATAATATATTATTATATATATATATATATATATGCATTTCATTATATATATATATATATATATAATATATAAATATATATAATATATTATTATATTATTATATTATATATATTATATATAAATATTTAAATAATTATTTGGCGCCAAAATATTATATACCATTAATATATTATATTATATATATTATATATATTATATAATTATATATATAGTATATATATTATTATATATATAATATATAATATAATTTTATATATATATATATATATATTAATATTATTATAATATATATATCATTTCGTGGCTTCGTTGTCTGTCATCAAGTCGTCAAAATGGTCAGTTTATTAGAGGAGATTGTCCATTTTGTACTAAGGTATGTAATTTTTATTTTTTCAAATGGGTAACGTTTGAATTGAAGTGTTCTTCAAATATTGTTGTTGATCGTGTATGTATTTGCAAGACTGTAATTTCGTATAGGCTAGTTTGAGTTATCTATCATCTTTGGATTGGGGCAAGGAGACTAGTACTACATTACTAGAATTTGAGCAGTAGTTCCAGAGGTGCACCAAACCTCGTTTTCCCTTGTATTCATATTGACCTTGTGTTCAAAGGAGATCAATCATTTGACATAAATAGTTATTATGTAACCATACATTATTGAAAATAAGTGTAATAGCTCCTCCCACAAATTTGACATCATTCTCACCGGGATCGCAACTGAAAGATAAGCGCAGCCCCACCTCATATGTTTTACGGTAAGTTACAACCGCTTTTTATCTGGCTATTCACAACTGTTTCCAAGCACCAGGTCATGTGCGTGATAGGAGTATTTGTGTTTACGAAATGTGGTGGGAGTTAATGAGCCGAAGGAACACCCTTAAACCCCCAAATCCCCCATTTACCTTAGGTGTAGAGTATTTTTTTTTTTAAATCATTGAAGAATGTTGATTGAGTAATGGGGGTGGGAGATTATATATATATATATTATATATATATATATATATATATATATATAATATATATATATATTATAAATATATATATATATACTATATATATATATATATATTAATAATATATTATTATATATTATATATCCTATATATATATATATATACTATAAATATATATATATATATATATATATATATTATATATATTATATATATTATATATAATATATATTATATTATTAATATATATACTATATATATATATTATATATATATATATATAATATACTATATATATATATAATTTACTTACTTACTTCTGCCTGGCACCTATTGGAGGCCAACTGCTTCCAGGAAGCGCCATCGCTCTTGGGCGTTTCACAGGTGAGAAGGGAAACGAGAAGTCGGCAGGGGCGTCCAGAGCGGAGCACCCAGAAGGAGGTGCTCTATTTTGTCTTGGGAATTGTGACATCTTGAATGAAGCGAGTACTAGGTTTCTATTAAATTATTTATTTGTAAGATTTTTGGGTGGTGACCTGATCTGCTCCGGGCGAGGTTCGATTTGGGCTTCTGGACATGTTTCTTTATTGGAGGACTATGGAATGGGGAGTTTTATTAACTTGTTATTGGGGCGGGTTTTGTAGGTACGTGTTTGTTAGTTGTGTATGGATATGTGTAAGCCATGACCTATTGGGAGGGAGGGGGAATATTTGTAGATGTCATTATAGGAATTTAGCTGGTGAGGAGGGTGGGGATTTTTAGTCTGTGTCGGGAGGGGTTGGAGAATTGGTGACATGGGTGGGTTGGATTTAGAGTTTTCTGGTAGAATTCGAGTCCCACCAACTCAGTGGTTGGGAGATAGG
>JABUQX010010421.1:0-12500 GCA_015478945.1 Trachelipus rathkii
TTATTAATATAGATGAGGAGAGAGAGATGAGATATGATAAGAGAGAGAGAGTAGAATGAGAGATAGATAGAGATAGATCGAGAGGAGAGAGAGTATAGAGAGATAGTAGAGAGAGAGAGAGTAAGAGGAGCATAGTAGAGATAGAGAAGTAAAGAGATGAGATAGAACGAGATAACGTGGGTGAGAGTAGGGAGGGACGGAGCGGAGACACAATACTCCAGGTGAGGATTGGGTCAACGCACGAGCAGGGATAATAATGTAAATACCTACATTTGTTTCGTTAGATCCTATATTTTGCATTGTTGTTCATTTTATATACGGAGGCGGTAATGAGAGGAAAAGTTAAACGCCTAATTTCATACATTAAAGCATTCATAGCGGTTAATCAGATAGAGTGTGTTATTGAATGTAAAATGTTCGGAATACCATGTCAAGTTGGCTCTAGTTTGCACGGGGCTGAGTAGACGGCAAGGCATATAGTAAATGTTAGAGAACAGAATAGCAGATGGGGCTTGATTGAAAGCTTGATAAATCCTCGAAAACACACAAAGTGACCAATCGGGATCAGAAAGATATGCTTGAATTGTACCTACTGGCTAATAGTGTCAGTGGTATTAATGACTTGTGATACATGTTCATTTTGCGAGTGATGTAGCCAATTAAAGGTATTTACAATATTGCGGAACACACCATGCACATCTTTAAATATGCAGAAGATAATGTTGTTTGTCTATGTTTTATTGGACTATGGGGGTGATACAAGGCTGAATTTTGAAGAAATATCGTCGAACTGTTTCCATGCACAAACGTCTATATAGAACTGCATTTCTCAAGAATTTTTAACAACTGTAGCGGGAGAACTGGAACGACTTCACATAGTGCTGATGATAACAAGTACCGAACGAGCTCCTGTCGCGCAGATGGTTTAAGGAAGGAGTAGAAGAACTATGTCTTGATTACTAGGAGAAGACAGAGATCAGCGACCAAGCTCAAAGAGAATGCTACTACAATTGGACATTCCACAAGAAGAGTAATACCACATTCACGAGCAAGGCTTATTTAACCCATACATGTTCAGAGAGTGCAACACCTACAACCGGAGGATTATGGTACAGTTGGAATTTTGGTCGGTGAATAAGTAATAATCATCATCTTGTATTGAACATCTTTTCGCGGATTGAAGAGCTCATTTACGTAGCGACGCGCATTAATAACATTCGCAACAGTCATGTAGTGGGCAAGAAAATCCCACACGCAACAGTTGAGAGTAATTTTCAACATAGGTTTTTCGGTAAACGTGTGGTGTGGTATGTCGATGGTTATTTAATTGGGCCTTTCATATTTGAGAATCCCCTCACAGGAGACCACTATTTCGAATTTTACAAAATGAAATTAGCGCAGGACTTATTGGAGGATGTTCTCTAAACATCAGAATGCAAGTATACTTTCAGCCTGATGGAGCTCCCGCACATTCGCTCGTCAGGTCAAGCACCATTTGGACGGATGGTTTACAGAGCGTTGGATTGGTCGCAGTGGTCCAATTAGTTGGCCTCAAGATCTCCAGACCTAACTACTAGATTATTGTTTATGGGGATGGGTTCGCAAAACTGACGTATATAATATATATATAGTATATATATATATTATAGTTATATGACTATATATAGTAAATTATATATAATATAGATATAGTAATAGATAAGAGAATTAGATTGATAAGTATATAAGAGAGGTGAGGATATTGTAAGAGTATATATAATATATATATGATATATATATATGAAAATTATAAGTAATGTAGTATAATAGATAGAATAATTATGTATATCATATAGATATATATGGTAATATATATATAGTATAAGAGATGAATACGGTATAAGTAGTAGTAGATACGATAGTATGATATATAATTATGACTAGGTATAAGAGTATGTAGATATAAATGAGGTAATAGTATAATAGTTATATATAATATATATATATATATATTGTATATATGTAATGGTATGGTCTACTAGAGATAGTATTAATTAAGAAAAGAGAGAAAATTAACTGTAATAATATTAATATATATATTGTAAAATAGATAAGAGTATTATTTATTAATTATATATAATAAGTAGATATATATATTAAGGAGTATATAATAGTATAATATAATATAGTATGATAAGTATAGTATATATATATATATAATGATAGTGATATATATAGTAATAATTATAAAATAATAATATATTATGATAATAATATATATATATAGTATATATATAAATATTATCATCGGGGTGCAACGAATGTAGAGTGGACAACCACTACTATAAATGAATATGACACGAGTAGGATTCGATATAATATAGAAAGAAATAAAAAAATATGGGATATAAGGGTTGCAGCTTATATGAAGATATTTATGCAATTGCATTCAATGGAGAGAAGTAGAAAGAATACAAAACATTTCAGTTGATAACAAATTAATCCGGACATTTGAAAATTTTACTGTTCGAAGTAATGTATCTATTATACTTGTATATCACAGTTTCAGAATAGATAGTTACTTATTTTATGTTATATCTTATTTACTTATTTAACGAAATACTATACTAAATAATATATTGATTATATATTATATTATAAATATATATATATAGTTAATATATATTATATATATATATAATTAATATATATCACATATAATATACCTGTATATATAATATATATATATATACTAGTGTATATATATATATATAGAATCACGTACTATGATGATATATATATATATAGAATAGACTATACATTCTACTATTTTATTTTAAAAGTTCAGCAATACCTAAATTTGAAAATAGCCCTATTAACGGAGGGGAACTTCTCTAGCGTAATTTCTACCCTAGGATCCGAATAGATTCGAACCCGCGGACATTTGCCATGGACCCTGTACCCAACATTTCCCTTGTCGTCTTTCTATATTCGTTATATATATAATATTAATATATTAATTATATTAATATATATTCATAATATATATACTATTTATTTATATAGTGTCAATAAATATTTAAAATTAAATAATTATTATTTTAATACAAATATTATAATATTTTTTTCTTATATATAATATAATAATAAATATAATATATATATATTTATGTCTCATTTATAATAATATAATATTTTATATAAATTTATAATATATATAATTAATATATTAGTTTATATTATTATTTGTACCTGGTTTATAAAGATTGTAATTAATGTGTTTATTAAATTTTTTTTTTTTACTCATTAACTTCATTGACTAATATTTACCTCTATAAATAAAACATACAAATTATATTTTAAATTTATGAAGCATACATGCATTATTAAATTTGACAAGATTATTTAAATTTATATATATACTTATATATTACCATATATTATATATAATTTTTCTTATATATTATATCTATATATCTATATCGATACTCCTTTTTTTCACAAATTTTTTTGTAATAATGATTATAACTTTACTTTAACCTTTTGGACAATTGGGGAAATAGAAATCAACGGCATTCAGGTTTATTTTTATAAATAAAAAATAATATTAAAAAGGGATTTTTAATAAATAAATTAATGAATTTTATATATAATATCTGTCAAATAACAATTATATAAGATTTGATTTATCTGTTCAATTATTTAATAATTAGAAAATAAATGATCCAAGTTACTTTTTAATTGGTAATACACATTTTTATTCTATGATTAATCTTGCATAGTCATAATTTTATTGATTTTTAACAATCAATAGTATAATTGATCTTTATATCCTAATTTTGACACAATCTAATTAAAAAATCTATTCTACTATTCCAAAAATAGTTATATTAAATTAAAGCAACAACATTTTTATACAAAACAAATAAAAATAAAATATAATTTCATTTATTAGGTAGAATTTTAAAATTGCTCTGACTTTATAGGTTTTTTAACAATAGTCGAAATAGCACAAACTTGTATACTTAATTTAGATACAAAAGAAGGTAAAAGAAAAGGTAGTAGGGTGAAAAGTGAAATTCAATAACTTTAAATGCGTATTAAATAATATTAACAAGGGAATAACATTAAGGTTAAAAAGAACGGTAAAATTTAAGAGTGAATTGAAGGGAATTTTATGCACATAGGAAATGGGAAAGATGGGAACTCAGTTTGTACGGAAAGGGGAACACCAAAAGATTCTTGAATTTTTTCGGTAGGCATAGTTTCAGGAAGGAGAAATTCCCAAGTATTATGATATAAAGCACATTGTAAAGTAAAATATTTATAAAATATTATACCATATATTATATAGCATATAACAAATTATTATTATTATTAATTTTATTTTATTATTATTAATTATTAATATTATTATTATTATTATTATTTATTGATTATTGGATATTTTTTATATATATATAGTTAATTATGTATGAAATATGTTAATTATATTTTTAAGAATTATACTCAATTTATTATATATATATAATTAATAAGGGGAATCTGTATATATATTCACATTTATATTATAATATATTTAAAATATGAGAAATCTTTAAAGGGGTTTATAAATATTTGAGATAATATCTTGATATTGTTACTTGGAAAGAAAATAATTAGTTACTTGAAGATCTTAATAGTATATATATATTATTATATTATATCTATATATATATAATATATATTATATATATATATTATATATATATATATATATATATATATATATATAGTTATATATATATAGATAGATAGATAGATTAGATAGATAGATAAAAATAGATATTAAAGTAGATAGATTAGATAGATAGATAGATGATGATAGATAGATAGATAGATAAGATAGTAAATAGATAGATAGATAGATAAATAGATATGATTTTTGAGTTTGACAGGAAATTATGATGATAGATAGATAGATAGATAGTAGATAGATAGAATGTTTTTGACCCCCCTGTGAGTGGTGGCACGTGTAATATATATATATATATATATATATATTATATAAGTATATATAAATATATATATTATTATATATATAATTATATATAATATATCATATATTATATATAATTATATATATATATATATAATATATATATATAATATATATATCTATATTATATATATATATATATATATATTATATATATATATAGTAGTATATATATTATATATATTATATATATAGTTAAACAAGTATGTTATATATATAAGTTTCACTATCATGCTCTTTAATTACTCGAACATTTCCTCATTTGGAGAAAAAGCGTAAACACCTTCTCTGCATTAAGATATAGGGACAGTAGAAAAAGATATTTATTTTTTCGATCAAAACAATTTATTTCTTTACCAGCTTTATGATTATACTAGCACTAATAATAACACTAAATCGAAATAAAAAAAAGTACAAAATTTTAATTTATCAAAATATATGAATCTTTGTATACCATTTTGGGATTTCCAATAGGTTCTTACCTGAAAGAAAAATGCTGTCTTTTATCTTGTTAATTATCGTTTTTTGACCTTGCTTTTACCTTTTTTTAGCAATGGACCCTCTCGTCGTATTTAGCTAACCTTCGCTCTTTTAGCAACCTATCTCTCTTTTATGCAATTTTCTCTTATATATATATTATGATAATTATTTATTACTTTATATATATAATATGTTATAATATAGTATATGATTTTAAATTTAATTTTGTTTATATATAATAGTTATAAATTTTTATTAATTAAGAATTTTCACGTAGAGTGACCATGGTTATATTAGTAGTAGTATTTGGTAATTTTAATCCTAAGATGTTCAGATTATTTCCTTGCTTGATTTATTTGATTTATGATTTATGTATGTTATTATTATTGTATTTCTTTTCTAAGCTTCATGAGCTAAATATACTCCTTCTCCCTTTCATTCGAAGGTCTATAACATATTCATAGTATATTATATATATCATTGTGTTTTTTAATAATTACTTTTCACTTTATTTTCTCTTACTTATCTTGATCTTTTTAATACATAGATCAACTTCATATTGATATAACCTATCTTATCATTTATAGTCTATTACATAGGCATTCTTTACTCTCTATTACTCTTCTTAATTAACTTAATATATTTTATTAATTCATATTATTAATTCTATTTTATAATAATAATTAATATATAATAAATAGGATATACATATTAATATAATAATATAAAAAATACGAAAGTAGGAGTAATAATAATATTATAAATTTAGATTTAAATTATTGAGAGAAAATATACCTAATAATAATAAGATAACATGAAATATATATTTATAAAAATTAATAATAATAAGGATTAAATAATATAATAATATAATCACATATATTATAATAATAATTAATAAATGAATAATAAAATGATTAAATAATGACTACATATTATTTTTTACATGCCGTAGGTTATCTTATTAATGTATAAGACATAACCTTGCCGGCTCATTCAAGTACGCGGTCGCTGGCGCTCGAATCCATCCGCCTCGATCGGCGTTTGCTCTAGATGTCATTGCTACGCAGTCCCGTCGGCGCCCCATCTGCCACGACCAGCCTTCGTTTCCTACCTCCTACCCGACCCGATCAAAGATTCTTCCTTTATTATTATTAATATTCCTCGCTTCTCTTTTATATATATATTATATATATATATATATATATATTATATATAATATATATATATTATATATATAATTATATATATTAGTATATATATAATAATATGATAATATATATATATATATATATGTATATATATGATATTTATAATATGTACACATGATATATAGTATATCACGTATTGTATATATACTATATCATATGATATATAGTATAATCTAGTATATATTATATATATATATATATATAACTAGTATAGATATATATATTTATATATATATATATATTATATCTTAGACAATGCATATAAAATAAATAGTATATATAGATATATATTGAGCTAGTATCATCATATGATAGTATATAATCGTTTATATTATATAGATTGAATATAACTTGAGTATTGATTTCTTTTTCTTGTTCTCTTCCATCTAAAAGTCAGAGCAATAATTACTGAAGTCAAATTTTAAAGTTTCTTCTTTTGATGTAAATGTTAAAATTATGTATATATATTATATATATATATTTTTTATATATAATATATATATATCTATATATATATATATATAATATATATATATCTAATATACTTTATATATATATATGTATTTATATATATTATATATATATATAATATATCTTAGTATTGTATATATTATATTATATATATTCTATATTATATATATATATATATATATATATATATATAGCTTATTTGTTATATTTATCACGTTCTGTAATTATGATATATATATATATTTATAATATATAATATATATTATATATTTATATATATATTATAGTATATTATATGATATATTATATATAAATATATTAGTATTATAATATTTAGCTGGTATATATATATATATTATGATTATATATATATAATCTATATATATAATTATATATTATTTAATATATATATATTATATTTTATATATAAATATTGTATGTGGTTATATATTAGTTATATATATATATATATAATTATATATATATTAATATTATATATATATTATTATATATATATATATATATTATATATAATAGTATATATATATATATATATATATATATATATATTATATATATACTAAAATATATATATATATGATATTTTATATAATATATAATTATATATATCAGACTAAATAGTTCAAAAGAAAAAAAACACGACTTAAATTGAAAAGAAGCTCCAGTCCCCCAATCTACCAATCACCTCAAATTCTTAAGCGTGATCCCGTTCGCATGCTTAAGTCCACTAGAGCTTCGGACATAAACCGGACAGACACTACCACTGTCGTAAATCGTCATTGTCAGGGATTAACTCAACTGGGGTAGGCTCACATCTATAAAACAAAGTTATTTAATCCTGTTATTAACCATTTCTTCTCGCTTTTGCTAAATTCACATTCCATTCCTTCATACAATTTTTTACTGACTCATTCCTCCTTTTCTTAGGTCTCCCAGCCGGTTACTTTCCAACAAACACACACCACTATACAACTGTTTAACCAATCAGATACTATATATCTTTTCCTATTTATCCCTTTCTTCAAAATACATAACTCTTTAATACGATCATTCTTTGTGCTTTATAATAAAATCAATTCTTCTTGTTCTTAACTAACTACCGACCATTAAATTATCCATCTGGACAGTGTGCACCTTAGATCTATACCTCTTATTCCACACCATAGTTAAGTTACAATGCAAATTGCACTGGTAACAGCATGTCGTCATGCGAAACCTTAGCGTACTCAAAACTTTACCAAATATTTAATTGCATTAGTCACCTTACTTCCATCCGCAACTTTCAAACTACACTACACTATGCATCCTCCTTTCATTTTCATCACATAATGTCCTTGAATAATTCAAACTGTTCCCTGTATTTGGATCCTATTGCTTATTATTGTTAGCATAATTACGCTGCAGACTCTACTCACTCCATCATCACCTTACTTCTTATCTATATTTACTTCAAACCCATTGCCAATCCGCTCCAATCTCCCTCGTTCCTGTTCAGATTCCCCACAATCCAACATACTAAATCACTGCCGAGTACAAAAAGTTCAGGGTACCTTCCACTTTTTATATTTTCGACCTTTAATATTAACAACTGAGGCCCTCGTATGTTTGAACGAAAAAATATATGAAAATAATGAACATAAAATTTCATCTGTGCTTCTCTTAATGGATCTTAGCAAAGCTTTCGACACAATAGATCATCATATTCTTTCAAGCAAGATGCATGGGATGGTAATTCAGAAAAACGCACTGGAATGCTTTTGAGCATATCTAAATGAACGATCTCTTTATGATAAATTAGTTGAAATATGCTAGGAAACATTTCAAATAGAAGAGTATTAACTTTTGTTAAACTTTTATATTTCATAATTGTCGATACTTTATCTATATAGTATATTACTTATATAATAAAAACATCATAATTATTCAAATAATAATTTATTTAATATTTACGTACAGTCTCTACTTATAATATTAGAAAGTATAGTAGTGCTTTTGCTTATATATACTAACACAACTAGAGAGAGCGCTGACAACTTCAACCACAAGTCCGAATCGATTAGGGCAAAGTTAAAATACTAGCTCCTACCTTAAGTATAATTATTTACACACACTGCTGGGAAAATGTAGTAACCTTATGGGCTCACTACTTATAGGAGATTAGTCCGCTCGAGTAAGTAGTTTTGACAGACAGCCACGATGACTAAATGTAAAGCGCAAGAATTGTTCGCTGTGGAGAATATATCACCCTGTAGGGCCCAGGTTCACACCAGCAGTGTGAAATTACTTAAATGGTTATTTTTTGCATTATATAGATATTAATTTATATATATATATATATATATTATAATATATATATATATATTATATATATATTAATATATTATATATATATATATTATAATTAATAATATATATATATATTATATAAGTAGATATAATATATTAATAAATTGAGATATCTATAGCGTTACTGTTATATAGTCCGTCAATATGTATCTTATGTAACTCTGAATATAATGCTACAGTAAAACGGAATAACTATTGTATATGGAATTACTACTGGTAGTAATAAGTTTAATGCCCTCAGTGACAATGGCTGAGGACCACTTATTAACCAGAGGATGTGAATGAGCATAGACTAGGGAACCAGAGAGACAATCCAATAAAAATATAAAGATATATATAATGTTGTTCTCAAAAAACACTAAGATATTATGATGTAAATCGAAATTCAATGATAAGTTAATTCAGTTGATTTGAGGATAAGTTCTCTTGAGAGTTATGAGAGTATATTTCACACACAATGACGACTAATTGATTAACATTGAAAATCATTGTAATTTATCATTCCCAGAAAACAGTTATTTTTACAATGAAAGAATTTCATTGATCTCGGGATGGAATCAATTTCGATTTAGTTGGACCTTTACTATATGAAGATGATTTGGAAGGCCTATTTAAATTGAGTACACATTTGTCATTTGAAAGTTTGTCGTGATGTGAGAGACTACATAAATAGACTTATTACAGAAACGCTGTTATAGATCTTGTTTTGGTGGTGTTCTATTCTCGGCGGAGGTTGGCGACAATTACCGTGCTCCCTCCTCCTGACGCGCTTCATTACAAAGTGAGAGTTACTGTGCAAACACGCTCAACCACTTCGCCATCGTCATTGAGCTCTATAAGTAGACGCTCTGTCGGCCCTTTTCGCTGAATAAACTAGGAGCCACCAGAAGTGTAGATGTAGAGAAGACAAAATTTAATTAGAGTTAATGTCAAGTATTTTATTATATGAACGAGTAAATACACAAATAAAAAGGTCATCTCATAAAATAAAAAGGACTCCTTGTTGTCTTAATAAATCTCATAATATATCATTAATATATTATATATTAATCAATAATTTATTTAAATTTTATATTTTGATTTTTATCGATTTTATCTTATGTGAAATTTATACCAGAGATTATTAAATGTATTCTCATTTTCTAGACTGTAGTCTATTGTAATTTTTGAGATTTTTTTTAATTTTTTTTGATTTTATTGTTTTTTATTTTTATTTATTTATTATTTTTTTTGTATTTATAGTTATTAATTTTCAGAGTGAGTACAACTTATTTGATCACGGGAGAGAGAATACCAGAGAATTGACAGGGCTCGCAGCTTGTAGCATTATATAATAGTTTTTAAAGAACATTTCGTAAATAACAGACGCTGTAGTATATATATATATATATATATTCGAAGAGAGAGAGAGGAGAGAGAAGAGAGAGAGACGAGAGAAGAGAGAGAAGAGAGAGAGAGAGTTATACTAAAATTTACTATAGTTGAGACGGGATTGCCAAGGTGTAAGAAGCGAAGGAAAAAGTCCAGATTGGGGACTCATGCGGGGCAGCGCTAAGTTCACGCACGTAAAGATTTTAATTGTGATTAGAGGCTGTATTTTGGATCACCTGTCAATCAGTCTAGGTTTAACTCTAAACTGCAAGGTTGATAGCCGTTTGTACATCATGAATAAATCTGTGTTGTGGTAACATTAAGAATGCATACGTGGTTTTGTTAAATGCTGAATTATGGAAACTACGGATGAATATAACTGGTTTGCCAGGTTTTTGGATCACGCACATTGCAGGATAAAAAGGAGAGTAGTATTTGACTCTTGAGACAAGGTGTAATTGCCGTACGGACAGGTATGGTAGAACTATAAGATGGTTAAAGAGAAACTTCCTCCGGTTTTAAATTAATTGAGATTGTCATGATGCTTGTCTAAATTATTACTGGAATTTAATTATTGAAATGGAGATTGACAAAGCTGTATGTTAAAATTATAATTATAAAGTCTTTTTACTAATGGTGTTTACGAATGGAAATTGTCATGTATAATATTAAAATTCGAAAATATATTATTTATTAATATACCTCCGCGTTGAACAGCAGACAACTAAGAGGAAATAACTTTCACTGTTAAAAATATATTATATATATTATTAATATATATATATAATATTAATATATATATATATATATATATATTATATATATATATATCTAATATATATATACATTATAATAATATTATATATATATATATATATATATATATATATATATATATATATATATATATATATTGAAGTGCCTCCCCACTTTTTCGGTTCACGAGCCGCCACTGATATATATATATATTTTAGAAAAATTATTTTTCATTTTCATTTTTCATGCATCGAAATTTGGACTCTTTGATGTCAAAGCAAATTAGATAATGTCTTTAGAATTCAAGATGTGTCTGTAGTTGCTTTTAAAGTTAATGAGAATGCATTGGAAAGAAGGTTAAGAAGTGCCTGTGCCAATACTTTAGGCTCTTCTGGCACATCAGCAATTTCACAGTTAATGGAACTCACAACCCAACTGACACTTCAGTATGGGATTCAATTTCTGGAAAGTAATCTTGAGAACAATTTTTTGAGTTTGATAAGATGCCTAATATAAATTTATCTTTAATATCACCAAAGAAACGCAAAAATATTTTTCTTTCTAAAACACCATTGAAATATTATTTATCCTAATAAATCAAAAGACAGAAATGGCAAAGTAACATTTTTCAAATTATATCGGTAAATTACACATTATATTATTTACATAAATTTTATTTATTATTATTATTATTATTATTATTATTATTATTATTATTATTATTATTATTATTATTATTATTATTATTATTATTATTATTATTATTATTATTATTATTATTATTATTATTATTATTATTATTTTTATTATTATTATTATTATTATTA
>JABUQX010010421.1:15000-17500 GCA_015478945.1 Trachelipus rathkii
TACTGTAATATATTTATGTATAAGCCACCTAAAGATAGGTGCCAAAGTTTACGATTCAGATGAATAAATATGTGTAACTTATCCATCATATTTTTAAGATTATTTATTTACTTTTTATTTATTTGATTTATTAATTTATTTATCTTTTGATTATTTATTTCTATAAGTACTTAATTTTCATTTCTTTATTTCTTTGTGAACTTATTTTAGTTAGAATGCAAAATTGTATAATTTAATTTTTATTTAGTTTTTATTTCTTTTTTATAACACATTTCCATTTATTTATTTAGAGAGAGTGAAAGAAAACCAAGGAAATTCCTTTCCAATATTGAAAGGCTTTCATTTGCAAATTAGATCGAGCCAAAATTTCACCTTTCAAAAGAATTTCGAGTCACGCCAAAAATTCTTTTTTAAAATCTCGACGAAACACGAACGAAAGAGCTAAAAATTTAACTAATTCATTATTTTTTATTTAAATTTAAAATAGAAATTGAAATATATAATTTTATCATTGTCCAAGTTTTGAATGGTAGATTTAGAGAAGTTAAATACACACACTCACGAAGGATGCAGAGAGAGAGAGAGAGAGAGAGAGAGAGAGAGAGAGAGAGAGAGAGAGAGATTTCAACACAAGAACATATCATATATGGTTGCTCTAAATGAAAAACACTTAAATAAATATTTGCTGCACTTTTACTAGTGGTACTATGTAGGAAAATGTTAAAATAATAAGGAACCTTTGTGTGAACTTTAATTTAAAACATTATACTTACTTTCTACATCTTGCTCCTTGAAGGAGAATGAGGGGGTCTCCGGTTATATCATAAATTGATTTCAGTGATTGGGTGATATAAGCTGTGAATGTGGTTAGTCAACTCAATTCCGGATTGGTTTTGCTTTCCGAACAACCAGGGTTCAATTAAAGGATATATGGAATGCGAGAGTAGTATGCTCCCACTGAACTACTGGGCACGTTAATTTAGGATATTAGAAACTTTTAAATGTTTTCATTGTTTTCTATATAATTCTTGTAATTATTTTAATTCTATGTTCACTCGCTTCGATGAGTCTCACTAGTACAGGTGAGAAAATGCTTTTGATAGTGTCTTGAGTATGTTCTTTTTCATTTATTAGGTCCTCTCTTCTAGTTTCTGTAGATTTAGATATAGCATAGCCCTAATTTAAAATGATAATTTGTTAGTCAAAGAAGTTTGACCCAATTTTTTTTTTAACTTTGTTTGTACGAGGCATTTGTAACAACAGCTCTTTGAAAGGAAATATGACGCAAAAGCTTAGCTTGAAAACATACAAAAAACATTCATTTTGGATTAATTACGTTCATGTTGAAGGCCAGCCAAGAATTTTAGATCATAAAAATATTTTCAGCTTGATTTCGACCAAGCAAAAGCCAAAAGAAATGTCTTCTAAAATTATTTCCACTTCTGAAGAAAGTTTTAAAATTTGTTTAACAGAAAAAAGTGATTTTCATTCCAAACATATTTCATGACTTCATTGGTTTGGATTCAAACAAAAATCAAACAAGGGATTTTATGTACAATAAGTATAGAAACTTTGCTTTGATGTGAATTTTGATACTTTGACATTTTATAACTTTATAAGTCATAAAATTATATTATAATGGTTAAAATTTGACTTTTTCCCGAAGAGCTGAAATATTTTAGGTTTTTATATAGCATAGATACATAATAGTAGTTTAACTGGCTTCATTTTTCAAGGTCCAAGATTTTATATTCTTTTAATAATATTTTAATTGAATCCAAATTTCAGAAATTTACATTATAAAACTACTTTGCACTTTACAGAAAATGTTAAAGTGTGTTGAGCTCTCTGTAGAAGTCAATTTATAGAGATATTCAGTTCTTAGTCTGTTTATTTTAGTTTTAAAAGACTTCTCAGACTGGTGTACAAATCAAGTTATCACAGCCTTCATTTATGTCAAAAATGACGTTTGGTTTAAAAAGATCTGGTTTATTATTTCTAATCTACATTATCTTTTGCTGAATGAATATACAAACCTCTTGTGATAGTGAAAATGTAGTTTTTCTTATGTTATAGGCTTAGATAATTTCAAGTGGTTTTCTATTAAAGTTCTAGGTTTAATTATTTTCAGGTGCGAAACATGTTACAAATATTGAACATAGTTTCAGTTAAAATCTGTCCAGAAAAAAATAAAGAAATAAATTAGTTCTGAAATTGTAGACATTGTAACCGACATTGTTATTAGAGAAATTTATCTTCCAAAAACCAACATCTGACTTAAAAAAAAAAAAAAAAAAAATCATGGAAAAGATTCTTCAAAATGACGATTGTAAAATCATAACCTCAATATAAAGCATTTTTAATTATAATTTGTGTTCTTGCGTTTAATTACGATTGCGAATATATAACATTATAACATTTTTAGAGCACATAATGAAGCGTAGTGACGTCATTAGAGCAATTATGTCACATCAGGAAGTCTAGTGACGTCATTAGACTT
>JABUQX010010422.1:0-20000 GCA_015478945.1 Trachelipus rathkii
TGGAGAGAAATGCGTGTGAATGTCGTTTCATAAAAGACAAGTTGAAAGCCCAGTTCCTCATATTCTAATTGGAGAGTCCTTTCATACACAAATGCTAAAAACAATCAGCCTTAATGTTGCTAGGTAACTCAGTGATAAAAGAGAGAGCCATTGGAAATAGATGGAAAATGACACGTCAGAAACACACAACCGATTAAGCTCTTTAAGTGTGATTTAGAATGTATTCTATTATATAACATTTTTTCTTCCTTCTCTTCTCTCTCTCATCTCTCCTCTCCTCTCTTCTCTTCGTCTCATCTCCCAATACTCTCTCCGTCTCTCTTCTCTTTCCTACTCCTCTCAGTCTCCTCTCTCTCTCTTTCGTCTCTTGCTCTCTCTCTCTCTTCGTCTCTATATATGTATGATATATATATATAATGAATATATTATTATATATATATTATATATATATAAGTATATTATTATAATATATAATATAGGTATATATATATATATAGGTATAGTTATATTAGTATATAGTAGTTTCAATTTCAAAAGCTTTATTCAGAAGATTACAATATACATTTTTAAGTTTAACATTATTAAAAGTATTTAGTTGTAGAAACAAAACTTAATGGATGAGATATACAATATCTGAAAGGGGCTACTAAATGTAGCACAGTATTGTGTCCTTTGACCCCAAAGTATATTAATCTGATTAATTTAAGCAATTTGGTTTAATGATTGAGCTTAAGTGTAATATTTAAAGTAGTTCATTATAGACAAATAGAAGTTAATAAATTTACCACAAATTAATGCAGTTATACATGAAATTCCAATATACTAATATTTATTATCATCATAGGGACAAGTTTAACAATGATGAAATATAATAAATGAAAGTAGTACTATAATAATATAAATAAAATAAAAAATTAATTAATAAAATAATGATTATATAATAATATAAATAATAATTAATAAAATAACAATAACAATAATAAGTAATAATGTAATATATATAATAATAATATGAATAATAATAATAATAATAATAATAATAATAATCAATAGATAAATAAATAGATAATGAATAATATATAATAGACGAATATAGATATAATAATAATAATAATAATAATAAATAATAATAATAAAGATAAATAATAATAATCAATATTAATGAATACTATATATAACAATAATAGATAATAATAATATAATAATAATTAATAATGAATAATAGATAATAATACATAAATAATAATATAACCATAATAATAATTAATAATGAATAATAATAATACAATAATAATACTGATAATAATCAAAATGAACTTTATAATAATAATAATAATAATAATGATAGATATTTATTACTTGAAAAGAAATTAAAACAATAATAATATAATAATAATTAATCAATAATAATATATAATAATAATAATATCTACAATGATTAATAATTAATACTTCAAGAATTGTTCATATTTAAAGTTCGTAATGGCTAATATAATAATGAATTCTAATAAAACATAATTCGTCACTAAAATCTTAAGAATATATAATGAATAGATCATAAAAGCTTTCGATAAATTTTTAAATAATATAAGTGAGAATAATATATAATATAATAATAATAATAATATTAGAAAGTTTTACAATATTTGTTACTTATAATAAGTACAACAATAACAACAAAATACTAGTAAAGTAATATTATTTATGGTATTAACAACAAGTAAGAAATCATAATTATAATAAAAAGCAACTACGACAAATACAACAATATTAATCAATCACAATTACGATCATAATTACATCTAAAAATTACAATAATTTATCAATATAATTATATTAGCTACAATCATGTTTTCAACAATAGAAATAATAGATAATCAGTGAATGAAAGATAATAATATACGTATATATAATAGTGAATAAAAATCAATTATAATCAATAAATAAGAATAATAATAATAATATAGATATAGATAATAATATTAATAATAATATATAATAGATAAATAATATTTAGATACTTAATAATAATGGTAAAAAATTAAAAAAACATAATGAATTATAAGGATTATTAAATAATCATACATAAACTAATAAGTAAACAATAATAATACATAATAATATTAATAATAATAATAATAATGAATAATACATAATAATAATATAATAATAAATAATAATAATGAATAATGTAAAATATAATAATAATAACCAATAATACGGTAATGGTAGTAGCTAGATTTTGCGTAGGTAAATCCCTGTTAGTATTTATATATTTATTTAGATAATATGTTTTTAATTTTTAGTAAAGATTTGTAGAGTTTTCGTTTTGATATATCTTGTGGCATTGAGTTGAAAAGTTTTGCTGCTTTATTAGCTGACGGCTTTGAGTGGCTTTGTTTAAGTCTAGACAGAAAGGGAGGGTTTATGTGACGTATTGATTCTTAGGTTATTTTGATTTGGCTACGCGCCGTGCTTGGTTTGGAATGAAATTTCTAGCTAAAAGTCAACATGCAGTTGTTATGGATAATTTTATGTATCGTCTTTCAGGAGTGATATATTTTTGCAGGTCTTTAACTGCAATAGTCTTTAGGTTTTTGAATTTTAATCGGTTGTGTATGGGCTGTAAAAGTCTCTTGTATTGCTAATGAGGGGAATAAAGTCGCTTTTGGGTTACAATAACAGGGTGGATTACATGAGTTACTTGTGGTACCGTAGATACGAAGACAGTAAAGGTAAGTGAGGTTGTATTAGTGAATAGTATATATTTTCCTAAGAATGTAAAGAAGTTAAAAAATTTCTTAATTTGTATTTAACCATATGTACATGTATCTCGACAGTCTGCTAACTAGTTGTGTAACATATGTCTTGTAAGATGTCATTTATTCATTCATGTTAATCCAGTAGTTTTTCGGCATTTGCAGCCCTATTGGCAGTTCCTATTTATTGAATTTTAATTTTAAATCGTTAATTGGTTTTTTGCTAAAAATTATGTAAGATGTTTTTATTTAAATTTAGAGATAGGTTATTAGCATCTATCCATTTCATTATTTTTGTTAATTGTGGTCTGTTGCTTTACGGGAGTAGAGACTCGGCATATCTTTTGTCTTTATTAAAATGGAGGTATGCGTCAGCAAATAGAGACTGAAAATAGCGTCATGAGACTTAATGCAATCATGTTGTATATAGAGTATATAATAAATGGCCCTAAGAATTGAGCCCTGGGGTACGCCGTTTGATGTTTGAAGTGTGGCTGAATTAGTTTCATTTAGTTTTACGTATTGACATCTCTCCTTTAAGTAGCTTTTAAGCCATTGTAAGTTTGTCCTTTCAAAGCCATTTTGGGTTCATTTACTTAATAGTATTGTCCATTGATAAAGTCAGTGTGTCAAAGAGCTTTTAGTGAATCTAGATAATAATAGCGGTGTGAGGCAGGGATGTTTTCTATATTTCTGTACAGGTTTTCGGTTAAGCAAATGAGGGCATCAGGCAGTTGAAGTCCTTTTCTAATCCAAATTGTGATCATTAAGAATATTTGTTTTGATATAAATATTGCTGTTAACTTGATTGAAAACTAATTCGTTCAATATTTACTAAGTCGTGTTTGTGATGACTTTGGTCTACCTAATTTTTTGCTAGGCAAGAGGGTCTTCCTTTATTGGGGTACTGACGTATTGGAGGGTGGATCTGTACGTTTTGCGTGTCTTGAATATGATTTGGGAAAATTCCATAAGTCAAAAATGTTATTGGCCGCATTGAACAAGTGTTTTAACGGGGTGGCTAAGTTGATGTCAAGCGTGCGAGAGTTTGAGGATGTGATTGGGGAGATGAAACATCTGACATTTTTTGTTTTTTAGATGTCGGCCGATTAAACCTTGTTTACCTGCCGGGAATCGGTGAGGGAATAAAGGAAATGAGACTCGTAGTCTGGGGAGAAAAGTTATCTCTACTGACGTGTGTGAGACAAGGGGTTGTCTCTTCTCGGAAGGATGTGCTTACGCGCAGACGTTACGAGAGATATTGAGTCGTCTTTAGTCCGTCTGCGATCTTATTTGGTGGTTGTTTAGACTGATGTGTTTAAGATTCGTTCTTTTATAGCATTGTGACGTTTTTTTTTGTTTATTGTTGATTAATTATTGATTTATCTCCAAGTTGCCTTCGAGTCTTTGTTGGCAATTCTCTGGAATTTGTTAGTAGTATGGTTTTCTCTGTGCCTTTCTTACTTATGTTACTTACCTTTAGGAAATGAGTAAATTTGTAGTAATTTTGTTTTTAAAGTTTCGGTAAAGAATGTTTATGTGTTGTTTGTTGGAATTAGATTGTTTAGCAAAGCTGGGTGTACGCCCATGGGTTTTGAATTCGTTTTAGCACAAGTTTTTTCGTTTTAATTGGGGTAGATTCGTGGCGTTAGCATTGATTTGAATTATATTGATACGAAACGAGTTGGAATTTTTCTTCGATGCCGTATGTTCTCGACTGGTATCTGAAGTGAAATAAGTCAAGTTTCATTCATGTTTGTTTTATGTATTTCCAGCCTTTGATGTTCACCATCTAGTCTGTACTTTATGTGGTTGAAATTTTTTGGTTTTATTAATAGCAGTTTTTGCAAGACATGGAAAGTGATCGCGGACATATCACTTTTTTTATTACGAAGGTTTTTTAAGCAGTTCCAGTTAGGTTCCCCGGAGATATGATCTATTTAAGGACGGAGACATCTATGTTTCGACGTTGTTTGACGTGTAGGTAGTGTTATTGTAAATTGACGAAACCATGTATGATGAACATTTAAGTTTGAGAGATGAGTTAGCCCGATTTGCAATGTTCTCGTTGGATAGATAATGGTTGATAATCACCCGCAATTGATTCACTTTACGAATCTATAGGAAAATGTGTTTTGATTAATTTTCTTTGAGAGCATTCTATGAAACTCTGTTGTTAGATGAATTTGGGGGTCGATAAACTCCCATTACAATTAGTGAATTCGATTTCATTTTTTAATGCGAGTTGCTAGTGCGCCGTCTATGTGTGGGATTGATCGGAGTGAAAGTTATGACTTCATGGGATGTATAGATGCCATTCTTTAAGTAAAGTGAAACTCCCCCACCCCGTTTGTTAGTTTCGAAATGCATGTTTTTCAGTATATCCTGGGATCGGGTATAACCCTTGTTATGGTTCATTTTCAGAAATGTTCGGTTAGTACTTAGCAGGTCAATTGGTGATATTTGGTACAACTTCAATAGTCAGAAAAGTATTGATGGATGGTTGTAGACTTTTCTATGTTCGTGGTGGAAAGGTAAGTAGAGAAGTGGCTCAGTTCAGGGTATGCGTGAATGTCGGAATGTTTCAGATTGTCTCGGATTAAGATATACGTTCAGAGGGCTTTGCTGAGAATTATGGTTTGTTGGAACGTGTAAACATGCAAGTGTCTTTCATCTCTTATCGGAGATATTGCTCTATGTAGGGATAGTCCCTGTAACCGTTGAATATAGAAGTATGATTTAAATGCAATTATCGGAAAATCTATTTATTCTAACGAACAAGAATATTCGGCAAATAATTGTATAACTGGCTAGTTTTATGAGAACTGCTCTATCATCCTGGTGTGTTACTGAAAAGTAATTAGAAATTGTGATATTTTGTGAATAAAATAGTTGTTATTAATAATAATTGTAGAAATAATAATGAAAGAAAATAATAAAATAATAATAATTAATAATAAAATATAATATGAATAATAATAATAATAAATAATAACAATAATAATCAATATAATAATAATAATGTACTTTGGACCAAAAAAGAGTAAAAAAACTGAAAAAGTGATATACTTAATAATAATACAAATAAGAATGCGTAAAAGGAATATAAATATATAATATATATAATAATAATTATATAATAATAATAATAATAATAATAATAATAATGATAATAATAATAATAATAATAATAATAAGTATAGTTATAATATCTTTTTTTAATAATATATATGAAAGTAATCAATCAATAATAATATTTAAATACTTTATAGTGATTATTTAAAATTGACTAGGCAAGTTTGTGATATTAACAGATACGAATGGCCCAAATGGTAATTCAAATATCAAGGTGGCGTATTTTTAACAAAAAGCTAAGCGAGGTTCTCACCTTTATGGATTTGCAGTCACAACTCATGTCGCTAATTTTAATGATAATACAAATAGATGAATAAATAGATAGGTAAATAGGTAGATAAAAAGATAGTTTAGTCGATTATGCTAGTTAGAATAGGATAGATATGATAGAGTAGATAGATAGATATGGATAGATAAAATAGATATAGTAGATTAGATATAGATAGATAGATAGATAGTATTAGATTAGATAGATAGATAGATATGATAGATATGATAGATAGATAGATAGATAGATAGGATGATTATCTAGATAGTTTGAATAAATAAATAGATAAATTAGTAAATGAATAAGAGAGATGAGAGACGAGAGAGAGAGTGAGAGAGAGAGAGAGAGAGAGAGAAGATAAGAGAGAGAGAGAGAAGAGAGAAAGAGAGAGAGGAGAAGAGAGAGAGACGAGAGAGAGAGAGAGAGCAGAGAGATGAAGAGAGAGAGAGAGAGAGAGAGAGAGAGCGAGAGAGAGAGGAGAGGAGAGGAGAGAGAGAGGAGAGGAAGAGAGGAAGAGAGAGACAGAGAGACAGAGATAGAGAAAGGACAGACAGAGAGAAGACAGGAGCAGAGGAACTAGAGACAGATACGGAGAGAGACGAGAGACGAGAGAGAGAGAGGAGAGAGAGTGAGAGATGGAGAGAGAGAGAGAGAGAGATGAGAGAGAGAGAGAGAGAGAGAAGGGAAGAGAGAGGAAGAGACAGAGAGAGAGACAGAAGATTTTCAGAGAGACCAAAGAGAGAGAGAGACGACGGAGACAGGACGAGAGCAGAAGAGAGGAGAGAGAGAGAGAGAGAGAGAGAGAGAGAGAGAGAGAGAGAGAGAGAGAGAGAAGAGGGAGAAGAGAGAGAGAGAGAGAGAGGAGAGAGACGAGAGAGAGAGAGAGATGGAGAGAGAGAGAGATTAGAGATAGGAGATGAGAGAAAGAGATTAGAGATTATAGATATGAGATAGAGGAAAGACAGCGACAGAGAGAGGACAGAAGAGACAGAGAGAGAGACAGTGAGAGAGAGGATAGAGAGAGAGAGAGAGCACGAGGAGAGAGAGAGAGGAGAGAGAGAGAGAGAGAGAGAGAGAGGAGAGAGAGAGAGAAGAGAGAGAGAGAGAGGGGAGAGACGAGAGAGGGAGAATGAGGGGAGAGAGAGAGAGAGAGAGAAGAGAGTAGAGAGAGAGAGGAGAGAGAGATGAGGAGAAGAGAGAGAGAGAGAGAGAGAGAGAGGAGAGAGAGAGAGAGGAGGAGAGAGAGAGAGAGAGAGCAGAGAGAGAGGTAGATAGAGAGAGGAGAGAGAGGTTGAGAGGAGAGAGAGAGATGAGAGAGAGAGAGAGATCATGCATCATAATGATAGTAATAAAAAAGATTACAATGATGATGATACTAATATCAGAAATTGCTGAAATAATAATACATAATAATAATAATAAAATAATAAATAAATAGTAAATAATAATAAAATAAAATTTAATAATTAAATAATAATATATAATAATATATAATCATTTAATAATAATAATAAAATAGTAATAAATAATAATAATATTGAATATATACAATAATTAATATAAAATGGAAAATAATAATAATGTAATAATAATAATATAATAATTATAGATCAATAAATAATAGATAATAATAATTAATAAATTAATAAATAATTAAATAATAATAATAAATAATAAGATAAAATAGATAAATATTAATAATTAATAAATACTAATAATAATTTAATAATAATAATAAATATAATAATAATAATAATCATATAATAAAGTAGAAAATTAATAAATCCATAGTTTGCCCACCCATTTAAATATAAATACAGAAATAACACATGATTAACCAACATGATTAAATTATTAATAG
The DNA here is from genome assembly GCA_015478945.1 of Trachelipus rathkii. Classification (NCBI taxonomy): domain Eukaryota; kingdom Metazoa; phylum Arthropoda; class Malacostraca; order Isopoda; family Trachelipodidae; genus Trachelipus; species Trachelipus rathkii. The sequence continues at coordinate 8,024 of JABUQX010010422.1, forward strand.
CGATGGCTACCGAAGAGTTTGCATTAGGAATACCCATATATATGCCTTTATGCTACTAGATTATTTAAACAAATAATAATAATATAATATAATAATAATAATAATATTAATGTAATAATAATAGTACGAAAAAAGTGATATACTTTAAACTAATATACTATATAATATAATAATATAATAATAATCAATAATAATAATAATAATAATAAATAATAATAAATTAATAATAAAATAATATAAAAATAATAATGAATAATAATGAATGAATAATAATAATAATATAATATATAATAATAAAATATAGATAATAATGATTATATAATATGATAATAATAATAAATAATAATAATAGAATAAATAATAAAATAATTAATAATGATAAATGAATAAAATAATATAATAATAATAATAGATAATATAAAATAAAATAATATATAAATAATGATGAATAATAAACAATAATAACATTCCACTAAACAAATCTTCATAGATAATAGATAATAATATAATATAATATATAATATAAAATATGAATTAATAAGTAATAAATTAATAATAATAAATAGTGTAATAATAATAATAAAATAATAATGAATAATATAACTAATGAATAAAATCCAATAGATATACATTTAGCGCCTAGCGATGAAAATGGTGTAATAATAAATGCCGGCATATAACGACTAAACATGATATACATAGTGAATGAACTGTAGGAATATGTAAACAAAATAATATAGATAATAACTGGACATAGTAATTATATCAATAATAATAATATAATAACATATATAATAATAATAAAAATAAGATAGATAATTATAAAGATAATATTAATAAACAATACGTAGATAGTAGGTGTGAATTAAATAATAGATAATATAATAATAATATTAAATAATAATTAATTGTAATTAAATATAGATAATAATAATATATAATGATATAATAATAATAGATAATATTATGAATAATAATAATAATTTAGCATAGTTATATAATATCATAATATAATAGTAATGAATTAATATCATAGTGAATATTATGACATACCTTATTGAAATTAAATGCAAATAACAGTAATTAACGAAATAATTAAAGTTAATTAATGGAGCGATAAGCGACCCGAAGAGTTTGCATTATGAATACCCATATTAGCACTTATCACTATTTTTAAACAGAGGGAGAATAGTTAACGTTCAAGAGGTATCTATCTAGGTCTGATTCATCTTTTTTTTTATTAGTCGCCATCTGAACTGCGCTTAATAAAGAGATACCCATTTTTTTAATGAAGCAAGATTTAATGAGTGACGGATGGTCCTTTTTTATTTCTGTTAAAAGGGCTGTTATGAAATAATCTTTTTTCTTTGTGTGAGAGGTATTCATTTCAGCGGTGAAAAGAAGTTTTTTGGCTTTGCACGGCGGTAGCGTAATTCGAGCTAAGAAACACATGCCTTTGAATATATTTGTTTTAGTTGCGATTTTCATCATGTGAGGATTGTACTAAAAATACGTGTAATTGAGAAGACCGCAGTTGATAAGTTTGCTCTTCAGTAGAAGGTGCGCTCATGTGTCGGCGCTTTCTGTTACCCATAGTTCATTATTGCTTTGTGAAATTTTTCCTCGATTTATTTTAAATTTTCAAGCTTTTGTCTTGAGATGGTTATTGAATCGACGCGTGACTTCACAATCTTCATATTCTCTTCTTCTGCGAATTATCAGCCGGGCTGACGGTGTTCCGGACTATGTTAAGACGGGCTTAAGCGGTATGCAATAATCACGTTTTTTAAATGGCTGATGAGTGCCGTTGGAGGTGTTCTTGAATCTGTTCAAATTTTTTGATCGTGGGTTGATTTGATATATTCGATGAATTTGCGATTCAGGTTTGTTTAGATTGTGTGTCATGAGTTTGAGGCTAAGATTGCAGGCAGTTATCATAGTCGAGATTGCATCTATATTTTATTTAATAATAATAGTGATTGGTGGGAGGTGGTAGTTCGAGTTCATATGTATAAAATTCATTTATCTTGTTCTGTTTGTGTACTAATCTACGATTGTTGAATATCATAATGAAAAGTAAAGCGTTTCAATAAAGATTGAAATCAAAAGTTTGATAAATTCGTTGAATAGACTAAAGAAGCGATTTCAGAGGTAAGTGTCGCTGGGAGGAGGTGTGATTCGGCTATTGTGGGGGGGGATAGGAAAGTGAGTGAGAGTAAATAGAGGGGTTAGGGAAGAGGTAGGAGGGGTTTGCATGAGGGACAACTTCTTATAAGGTAGCGAGGGAGAGTCGGGGCTGATTTTGTTGTCACAAACGCTCAGCTCATCCTGCGTGCGTGTTTAAGGACGTCTGAGCAAACGGGAGAAGGATGTTGGGTACACACACCAGTCTTAAACAGATACCTCGCTAGTAGTGGAATTGAAGAGTAGTTACCGGGGGTTGGTTGGATGGGTTATGTAACGCCAGATATTTGTGTAATTTGAAGGGTTTTAGAGTGTCGGGTATGTCATGGTCCTCTGGGCTTTTTACTTGTATATGGTCTGTTTCGTTGTGGTAGATCTATGTTTTCCTTGTGGCTGTTTGCTGTATTTAAGTACATTATGATGGGTTATTGTGTATTGATGTCAAGCAGTCAGATGTGAAATGTATTTATTTTCGCTTAAGTGTTGGAGACTGATGGATGGTGGTGCTTATTATGAGTCTATGCGTGTGCTGCAGTCCTTAGTGAATTGTTTAATTGAATGAATGTAGGCGTGTTGTTATTTTGAGGACTGATTGGAGATGACATCGCTGTTCATTATAAGAATAGTTGTATGGATTGTCATTTCGTAGCTGAGGTCCGTTGAGTAGTTATTTTGTCTTCAGTGGTTCCGAAGTGGTTATTGTTTGGCTCCCTGGCCTTTCTTAGTAAAAATCCTGAACTTCTAGTACGTTCCAGTACGGGCATTTGTTGTTCATTTGTATTGGCTTGATTGTTGCATTAGGCTTATTGTTATGTACCACTTCTACCGTGAGCATCTTATGATAATAGACCATGATTAGTTCTGTGCTATAACCTTTTATTAAGGCGCAACTATGGTATCGTACTTCTACTGCAGAACTTTTTATTTATTGGGTGGGTAGTGGACAAATGCTTTTAAAACTATCATCCCCACCAATAGCGCAAAAAGTTCTATATAAAACGACAACTAATATCATGAGGGTAGAACGAGAGAAGTGACGGGGTTCCGGGTTCCTGCAGTCGACTCCACGAACAGGAGTTCATGGCACAAGGCGACAATAATATATGAATGGTGGATCAGTGGCCGGTTGGGGCAACTATTGATGGTTAGCTCAAGTGATTGCGTGCACGGGATTCATTCGCGGCTCCTGTTAGAATGCGTAATGTGTGCACATGAGTTCGAAAGTTTGATGGACGTGTCAGATCAGTGGAGAGGACACAGTCTAGTAGGCCATGCCGCGAGGGTTAATATATAACTTTGAGAGTATCATACGATAGTCAATTGGAAGACGGTATCATCAAGTTATAGTACTGAATCTAGACTGGCTAGCCGACTGATGCGGATCAAGAGGATTCGTGTTGCTTGCGATCATTGTCTACGTAGTTCGGTAGCGGAGCTTAGGCCATTCTTGAGCATAGTAGTGATGCTGGATTCACGGTTGAGAAGATTAGATATTAGCCGGGAGTGTGTGGGTGACTGTCATGCACTGTGATTATAAACGAGGAATTTGGATCGTGTTCAATGAGTTAGTTGGGAATATCAGAAAAGCTTAGTCGCATGACAGAACGTATAGTCTGTGAGATGGACTGAGGGTCGATGTGTCCGACTCAATGTCTGAGGTGGTGGATGGAAGAATGCGACCGTGTGTTAATGACAAGCGAAACGTTAGGTCTAGCGAAACGAGAGAAAGAGCGGCATCTTAAAGCACTCAGGCCATCCATGGTTCCTCCAAAAAAAGACGCTTCAAGACGTAGTTTTTTTAAAGTGCAGCCTGGGGTTTTCGTCGGCAAAGTACATTCGGTGCTCCGGTCGGTCGAAGGAGACGGATAAGCAATAAATGATTGGGCTAGTGGGTCGAGGTGCACTAGTGTCGCGCGAACAAGACGTTAAGTGGCCATGGCCCCCCATCTAAGAGGAATGTGAATAGCAGGTGGCGCTATATGAAGAGGGCTGGTGGTGGTGACCTGGCGAATAGAAGTGGGAAAATGCTGTTGAAATTGTATGAGAGATATTATTTTTATTATTTGTACAGCTTAGTCTTTCGGGTGTTCGGGCTTTATTCTCATGATTAAGCAGCAGACTAATAAATATGAGTCGAGTCTGAATGGTGACATGATATACTTGCAAAGTGTATTAGAGAGCAATATACCTCAGGATATATTAAATCTAAGTGTGTATATGTGGAATTCAAGGGCGTTTCGTGGTGAGAGTGCTGAGTGCTTGAGGGCAAATATAGGTAACACCAGTAGCTGGAGTATTTAGCAATTGTACACATGTTTAGTTATAGAGACATTAGAAATAGAAAAAGTTAACACTATCATAGAGAAAAAAATGTAGGGACTTACTAGAGTGTATCAAGCTGCTGAAAGCAAAAAAGTGAAATTTTTAGATTTTAATTATGATATAGTATAGGTATTATTATACCGTTTTTAAGATTTTAAAGGTCATTTGTATATATATTAATTATATATATATAATATATGATATAGTATATTATTAGTATATATATAGATTATATACGGGATAAAGTTTTATAGAGATGGGTGGTACAGTGTGTAGATAGTTGGATATATTAGTATTGATTTGAGGAGAGTAATGTAGAATATTAATGTATTATATTTAATTTATTATTATATATTATAGTATATTATAGTATATTATAGGTTATATTTATATATCTATTATATCTAGTTATTTATATATATTATTATAGTATATATAATATAGATTATATATATATATATATATATATTATATATATATTAGTGGATGGTGGACGATTTCCAAATTCCAGCGATGCGAATTCCGATACGCTGATCCAGTAAGTAAGTTGCCGATGTTCCGATTCCGATCTGATTCCGATTTTCCATTATCTTTATATAGTATAATATATATAATTAATATTATGGCTATATAATATATATATATATATATATATATATTATATATATATATATAATATATATTATATATATATGTATAGATGTATATATAAATATACATGATATCTATATATATATAGTTATATATATAAGTAATATATATATATATAAATATATATAGGTATATATAGTATATATTATATATATTATATTATTATATAGTATATATAATATTAATATATTATTATATCTTAATTTTGCACTGTATAGAATAAGTAGAAAACTACACCCTATCGCTTAAAGGTCTCTCATCATATTGTTTATCCTTTGCTAAGAAAATACTCAGCTATTACCGTTAATTTATTTAATAACATCCACTGAAAAAAAATAGCAATAATTAAAAATCTTACAATGAATGAACAATTTTGTCATTTTTGTTTAAAAAAAGTTTCCTTCTTTTAGTATCTTAAACTAAAAGTAGCATCTTTGAAGAAATTATCATTATTATGTTTTGTAGTTCAAAGCATAACTCTAAAAAATTGTACGAGCAAAAGACATTCCACTTTTCCCGTTTCTGAGTGCTTCGCGATTTTTTTTGTTAAGCGGGAGCAATAGAGAAGAAAATTGGCATCCTAAATGTACTCTGATGTCTGTCACTATTCCACGGGTAAAGAAAGGGGGGCTGAGCTTGTATAAAAAGCATAATAATAAGTAGGATTAGATGAGATTTGCGAAAGGAACTTCATGCGAGTAAAAGGGATGCTATGTTAAATTTGGTCGGTTGCACTAAAGACTGGATAAAAAAACGCTCAAACACGAGTAGACAATTATACTTGTGTGGTCAATCACAGATGTCGCACTAACAATCATGGGGAGCACGTTAGTCCAATTGTAAGGGTTTGGTGGAGGGGAACTTTCTGAGGAATGTGTATGATTTAGATGCGTTTCGAATATTTTGTTAAAGTAGTTTGGCGATTTCTAGCTTTTGAACAAAAGTTCAAGTGTCTCCAATATCTTTGACTGAATGTGTCTTCCTCCTTAGGAAATGAGTTCTTTCGCTCTTGCTGTTTTTTTAAATACGAAGTCTTTTGTTCTCTCTTAAATTTCGAAGAAACAGCTTTCAAAACTGAAGTTAATACTATTATCTTCACAGTATCACTCTTTTCGACCTATTCTGTTAAATGAAAGAATGTTACTTGGAGCTTTAACAAAAGTCCTATCGAACTGTTTCTTTCCTTTCCTTTATACAAAATATATCTTCGCCATCCATTGCTTAAGAATATCTTCACTTTTTTATTGTTATAACAGATTTTCACATTCTCTCATCAGAAATACGAGGAGATTGTATATTTTACAGCGTGGTCATTCAAGAAGGTGGAAGAGAGATCTTATCAGAAATAGTAAATGCTAAGAATATATTTTTCTGAATTTTTCCCTGTGCTGAGATAGAGTTTGTAAGACATTTCCCTTCAATAGTCCTTTTTTCCTGACTCTTTCAAAAAAACTGGCAATATCACTTGTTTCATCATTTGAAAATCTTTCGAACGGATATCAGATTCTTGTTGCTACAAAATATTATTGACAATCACGAAAATTGTTTCCAATGTGACTAGTTGCAGGCCAATTGACTTCAATGAAATAAAGTAAAGATGTTTTGTAAGTATAAATGATTTTGAAATTGATATGACTTGCAACTATTACTGAAATTGAGACGCCGTCTTTTGCGCGCCTCAAAATTTTTTTAATAAATTCAAAAAAATAGAGATTAAGGAAAGAACTGTAGAAATAAGGGAAAAACTGAATTTAAAGACAAATAAGCAATTATCTTGAAATATGTTTCCCATTGTCTAAAATACTTCTTAATGTTAGCAAATATTGTTATTGTTCCGGGAATCATTAATAATAGGACCATTAAGACATGCGTTCAAAGAATCGGTACAATTTTGCCGATTCCGATTCCGATTCCGATTCCTGAAAAAACAGCCGATTCCTCCGATTCCGATGCTTTACGGACAAAAATTCTCAGCAACTAATATATATAAATATATATATTATATATATAATATATATACTATAGTATATATATATATATACTCTCACTTCTTAGATCATCTGGAAACTCATTCCAATCGCCAGTTTATATGATTTGTATTCACAATACCTTACCTTTCTACAATATATATATAATATATACATTCATCTTTGGAAAATGACATTGTGAACAAAACATAATAAAATGAACATGCCAGTGCGACTGGTCTGTAATTTTGTCTTTTAAGCAGCTGCAGTCTATTGATTTTGAGCACAGTGCTGCCATGTGATAAATATTGTAGAAAGCGCACTTGAACGAAAGTTCTATTTTATTATCCAGGTTGTGTGCTTTATGAAACACCCATTTGGCCTACAATAATTATAAAATTTGAACTTCTGATGAATGGACTGATTTTTTTTCCCATAAAGGGTTAAGTACAGATTATTGTACAATGTTTTTATTAAAAAATCTTGGGAAATAAAATTTGGATAATGGTTTTCATTATTGATCCTAAATTATTTTAAATTTTTTGGAAAAAGTTCCTCACTAAGTTGATTTAGTATAATTTCTGAGTGTTTTTATTGCATTTTTGAGTTTAAAATATTTTTAGTACTGCTAATATTATTATTGGAGTAAGAGAATGATATACAGTACTTATCCAAACTCTAAATTTACAAAAGCTGAATGTTACGATCATTCACAGTTTCATTTCGAAGTGTACCTTTTTAAATCTTTGTTTTAGTTTGAATATTTGAATCTTTTTGAATATTCAGCAAATCTTTGACTTGACATTTTAATTTTATATGTCCATTAACCATTTTATTATTTTGATAAAATTTCTCATTTCTCCATTGTGCGGACTCAATAATACTATCCAGTTTTTAAATAAGCTCTTAAAACATCAGATATAGTTTTCTTACATTGTGTAATATAATCATAACTTGGCCTCCAGCAGCATGGTATTTAGCAGAAGCTGCATTATTATTGCGAACGTATTTGTAAAAGTTTACGGTTTGTATTTCAATAATATCATTTTGTTAAATTTTTTTTAGTGAGCTTGGATGTTGAATTGAATATCCTTAACATATTAGATTAATTTTTATTAATTCAGAGTTTTTACTGAATTGCATTATTAATAAGTGATATTATTTGAAATATTCTTTTACGTTAATTTAGATTTTTTAGAATTTCTAAGATATGTTCTGTCCATAACCTCTTATCAAACTATTGACTAAATATACTTAATTAGAAGTTTGACTGCACAGTTACAGATACACACATAATAGGCTCAATTGATACATTAGCCTGCTGTATTTTACTTAACACTGATTATATTATAAGATGAGAATCTTTCCTCTATTCTCAGTTGTAACAAAGATCTTAACCATGGGAATCTATCCTTATCATTAATGATTATCTCTTGATAAAAGTATCTGTGAATTAAACATGATTTTTCAAATGAGTTTGGTCCAGGATGTGACATGAAAACTAGCTCTGTTCAAAGCACTTGCACATATTATTATTAACCTCTTTATTGCCAAATTTAAAATTTATATGATTATAAAAAGTGTAAAATTCTTGATTGGTTATCAATAAATAATTAATTAACTAAATATTATAATAAATATTCCTTATTTATATGATCATTACATAGGAAGGTTGCATTAAGAAATTAACCAGGCTGGAATTCAACAGAATGTAAAATTGAAAATTAGAACATCTACTCAGAACTTTCCTTTCAGTTATGATTTTGATTTTGAGATTAGAGCCTGAATGTGAAAACTAAGCTCAGAACATACTCAAAATCTTGATCAGATTAGAAATGTGAAAATTTGAAGATCCAAATGATTTTAATCCCATTTGCGAGATTGAAAAAAAGTAAATAAATAAAATAAATGTAATTCCATGAATCCCAGTTAATATCTATCTACACCAATATCCTTGGAACTCATCTTATAATTCCATTATTTACCTTACTTAAAATGTTTACAAATTCATGAAGGGAAATAGAATATCCAACCAAATGAATTAAATTGCGTTATGGTCATTATACGCAAAAAGTGCAAATTTTTTAAATGACCTATTGCAATAAAAGGAACAACAAATATTGTCAAGAATACAGATGAATCTGTGAAAGAGAAGTTGAAAAGTGTACTTCAGAATTATTAAAAGTGATGAATACCCTTCAAGATACTCAAGATAACAAGGATATATACTCTGCTTTGGGTAGGTGCTTTTCCCTACCACTGCCGACCTTTCTACACTTCAGTGGAGATTATTTACATAAATTTTGTTTACACACTGTCCTAAACCTCATCACTTACCAATGGGAAGGAAGAGAGTTTTTAATCTGCAAAACCTATAACATTCTTGCAGTTAAATTTGTATTTGATTATTTACTGACAAAGGTAAAAATAATCCATTTTTTTTTTTTTAAAAGCCCATAGGCTAAATAATATAAGGGGACTACACATAATGAATAATGAACAAAACTGGAAGCATATTCAATAATGTTGATTTTTTTTTTTAACAAAAATTATTTGGGGTGTTCTTTCATTTTCAATTTTAAAAAAATTGGACAAGAGCTGCTTGTGTTGATTTTTAAGTCTTTATTAGAAATATGCTTATTATGATATAAAACACTTTATATATAAAAATTACAACTAATCAGGGATGCTATAATGTGTACTCAAATTGCAGTTTGCTTTTGATCATTTAATCAATATATATTGTAGGTAATGGTAACCCACATAAGAAGGAAAGAGAGAAGAAAAACAAACACCTTTGAATCTTAGGAGTTATTATTACAGTCTACTGAACGACAACAATAGTCGAAAGTCAAAAATTTTATAAAAATACATAAACAAAAAACTTATAACAATTATAACAATAAATAATATAATTAAATAAATAATGTTAAGTAAATTATAAAAAAGAAAAATTCTGAAGCGACATAAGAGGCCATTAGAAATTGGAGATTTATACTATTGAAAATATAAAAATTAATTTAAGTAAAAAATAAAAAATACACTTGATTCATTATTTCACAACAATAAAATTTTTTCTACACAATATTCAATAATAAATATTTAATTTTTATTCAAATAATCACTCACCTGGTTTTAACAAAAAATAAGAATGCAAACGGAAGAATGTTAGAAAGGAGTATCACCATCAATATTTGACTGGAATTATCGCTGCTACATTGGAACTGCCAAGAGCAAGAATGAAAGAGCGAAAGATGCATACATCATGAGGGCTAATGGAACTGAGTGAGACTGAATTCTCCCTTGCACTCCATTATAAATACTTCACAGACAACCGAAAGGTGGCCACCTACATTTTTCGAGCCGTTATGAGGCATTTAAGCTAACAGAAAATATATTAACAGAAAGTTAATAAAGTACCTAAGCGAGGCTGAAGACAGAAAGGCCAACAATATATATATATATATATTATATATTATTATTATATATATATATATAATATTTATATATATAATATATATATATATATATATATATATATATATATATATATATAATATATATATATAATATATATATATATCAGGTGATGGGGAGTCGAGAAAAAAATCAACCCGACTCCGACTCCGACTCCCAGAGTCGATTTTAGAAACAACCGACTCCCGACTCCCGACTCCCGACTCCCGACTCCCGACTCCCGACTCCCGACTCCCGACTCCCGACTCCCGACTCCCGACTCCCAATGGAAAATGGAACGTGAATTTTTTCCAAAATTATGAACTTTTATTTTCATCGTTATATGCTAAATAAACATTGAAAAAAAAGAATTATGATAATAATAATAATAATTTCTAATAATAATAATAATATTTACACTTTTTAAAACAAAATAGGCACTTTATATATATTACGAGTAGGCCTATGTATGCACACGTGAACTTGACCAAATAAAATTTACAATATTATAATTTAATAATAATTAATAATAAACAGAAAAAATATGTTAATAAATTAAATAATAATAATAAGAACGATAATATGAAAATAATAAAAAAAAAAATAAAAAAATAATAATAAAAGAAAAAAAATAATAATAATAATAATAATAATAATAATAAATAATAATAATTAATAATAATAATAATAATAATAATAATAATAATAATAATAATAATAATAATATTATTATTATTATTATTATTATTATTATTATTATTATTATTATTATTATTATTATTATTATTATTATTATTATTATTATTATTATTATTATTAATAATAATAATAATAATAATAATAATAATAATAATAATAATAATAATAATAATAATAATAATAATAATAATAATAATAATAATAATATGTGTATTATTATTATTATTATTATTATTATATTTTTTTATTATTAGTATTTAATTATTATTATTAAAATGCATGCATGATTTCTTCCGGAGGCTGATATATACTATATATATATATATATTTATAGATTATAATATATATATATATATATATATATATATAATATATATATATATAGATAAAGTATATATAATATATATATATATGATGAAACTAAAGAAGTTACCTCGCATAAAATATCTCGAAAACAAGATAGGCTACAAGAAAACTGATTTCATAATATAGAAACAGGTATGAAATCTGTATGGAAAATGAAAAAAAAATATATTTTTTTTTTATTTTTTTTTATATCTCCAAAACTACGATAGGTACAAGAAAACTAATAACATATTTAGAATCAGCGTATGAAATATGTATGAAAAAAGAATTTTTTTTTTTTAACTAAAAGATACCGGGAAAACGCAAAGATGCAAAGAGTCGGGATTCTCGGC
>JABUQX010010422.1:25000-47863 GCA_015478945.1 Trachelipus rathkii
GTCGCTAAATTTTAGCCACTTTTGAATTTCAATGAACCGGCTTTCCGTGTTCTTTATCATTTCCGGAACGGAGAGCTTACATTTTCTGTTAAAGAAGGTATAGACTGCCTTCTCTCGCAGAGCTCGCAAAACAACGTACCATATCGTTTTCACTTTCGCCAGTCCGACGGTGCGGTCGTTTATTAAGTAATAAAGAACGTAACCTTCGCAATTTTTCATTCTTCGAATATTCGTAATTTCAGCATTCACGTCTTTTGGAGATATCGAATAGTATTCCGGCGTTGACATCCCCACGAACTTTAAATATTCCAAGCAGACCTGATGAGAGACAGTCGACAACGAATAATTATCTTCGTCGTCGTCACCGTACACCTTTCGGGGCGCTGATGTCATCAACAAGCCGTAGATTTTCGATTCTGTTAGGTGTGAAATATCGACAATATGTTGCCGATCGGTTAGCAGTATTTCGCAAACTACCGTCGTTTTAGTGACGTTCAAGAAACGCTTAAAAATATCCAATTTCGAAACTTCCATCGCGTCAAATGTATCTAATACCGCCATCGCCACCTTTTTTGCGATTAAATATCTCTCCCCGGTGTATTTTTCGACGTCGGAGTAGCACTGGAACAACATGTGTACGTTCTTAGAGCCGGCTATGACGTAGTATTCTCCGGCAATCTTCCTCACCGAGAAATGTCCGCTTTCTCCATTAATTTTTGTCACGCAAACAACCTGGGTAGCGTTCGCGGGAGAATCGAGAAAAAATTTTGACCACGCGTCGTCGTCTTCGGGTTGATGAATATCTTCGTCGCCAATCCCTCCCGTAAACTTTCTGTTGGCGTAAATAGCGAAATCCAACACCTTTTCTTTTCCTTCCAGCCGCATGAAATTCAAACCGCGAGGGACGTTCTTCCAAATCCATTCGTTTTCTCCATAAACCTCGTCCTCCGATTCGCTTTCTTTTATTTTGACGTCGTGTAGGGTGCAAGAATATTCGGGAGGCAGAATACCTTTCGGGACATCAGCGTCAATCACTTTCAGTAAGGAACTTTTGCTCTTAATTTCATCAAACATTTCCTCGGCTATCCTAGAGCTGCATCGGCCCCTCTCACGTTCTATTTCGAAATTGCGACACAATTCTTGTTTTTGAATTTCGGTCATGAAGTCGTAACCCCGCAGCTCATTTTTGAGTAAATCTAAATCTTCGTTTTGTTTCGACGAATCGATATCTCCACCCTGCATTAATGATGATAATTTCAACTCAAATGAGTAGCTCAGCAGCCTTTTTTTATTCCTGATTTTAATCCGCTCTCGATCGCGTCGTCGGATATTAAATAAAAATGTACGACGTCTGAGGTATTTATAAGCTAGATTTAACCAAAATTGTTTTATTTCTAATTAACAAATACTTAACAAATATATTTTTAAGTGTATAATAAAAATAATAATAATAATAATAAAAATAATAATAATAATAATAATAATAATAATAATAATAATAATAATAATAATAATAATAATAATTAATAATATAATAATAATAATATATAATAATTAATAATGAATAATAAAGATAATAATATATATTATCCACGTAATAGTGAAAAAGTAACTAAATCGACGAATCCTCGAATAAGTTTGGAAAACCTACTAATTTTCTCGCTCACTAATAAATGAAATCACGGTATTTTATAATAGGTTAAGTTGAAAAGAAAGAAAAAACAATATTAGTTTCGTAACTTTTATTAAATGTTAAAATAAAATAAAAACGTGCGTAGGAGTGTAGTATATAAAAACAATAACGCGAATATTCGTTGACTGAGACGCGTTCGCGGTACGTGATACTGATTTTAAATAAAAAGTAAGCGAATAATTATTGATCTTTTCCTTTCGCAACTCGGTTTTTTTTGGATTTATTTCCGAAGACGTAGGTCAGAAAAGAAATCACGTGGTTATAAAAAGTGATAAGGTAGTTCCAAAAACGGGTTTCTCCTTCTTCTTTGTTCGTTCGAGGGAAGGGTATGCACGTCCTATCGATTTCTTCGTCGATACTCTGCATAAAACGCCTCCTCTCTTCTATCCCTCTTTCGTTTAATTCTTTTGAGACGGCTGCGATAACCGGTTCGACCGTAAAATCGTATTCCGCTCTCACATCTTCCAAATTCCTGTTTCCGTCGAGAGTGATGAATCTAATATCTTTAAAAGTGTCGTTATTTATAAGGTAATTCACGTATTCCTCGTAAAGGAAGTCTAAGTTTTTCAAGTGGTCCAGCGTGATGGTCGATTCGCCCTCCCTGTTTCTATTTTTTATCCTTTCTAGCGAGACGGAAGGAGATGTTTTAAGGTATACTATGACGTCGGGTATTAGCTTGCGGCCTTCGACGATGTTATACAGATCGTTCACGATATGGTGCTCGGTTTCACTGATATATTTTTGACTAGCGCCGTGGAGAATAAAAACCCTTTGAGCTGATAACGAATATCTCTCGGTCATTATAACGTCGATAACATCTTCTTCGTCTTTCAAAACGTCTAACATTTTCGCGTACCTCTCGTGCGTGGAAATCAAATGAAAAAGCTGAAAGGCGAACGCGTACTTTTTAGGATTTTTGTATGACTCTTTCAGCAGGTTTACGCCGTGATAGTCCTCCCAGTCGTCGACGGGCTCGGGTAACGTTGAGATTCTCGCGTCGTTCCTAAACGATTCGATGAGTGTACTTTTGCCGCTTCCGATATTTCCTTCGATGCACACTATCACTTTTTCGCGGGGAATCGACCTCTCTTCCTCCTCTCCCTCTACCTTTTCCTTCGCCGCTGCCTCTTCTTTCATCGCCATTTGTTGTTGCTGCTGCCTCTAAAATGGTTGACTGGACAGAATAAACTAATCGATGACGTCAGTGTTTTAATGCCAAAAAACCTCGGATCTATACGTATAACCTTTCGTTTTTCATAAATTAATTTTTTTTTTAATTTTTATTTTTTATTTAATTTACTTATACGTTTAATCTAATTATATCTATATATTAATCTAATTGTTTATATTTAATATGTAGATAAATAAATAAATTTTTTTTCAGAAATAAATATATATATATATCGGTATTAATTCACACGCGGTCCGATTACCACCGAAATATTTCGTCAAATTCATTCATTCAACATGGTTGGAACGATCGTAAGTTATATCGGCTTTATAGACCGAAAAGAGATCGAGGGAAATAACGAACTCGTAAAGGTTTCTCTTTACAGAGACTACTACAAAGAAATAATCCTCGTTCCCAGGATATCGTTGCGGAGAATCGGTTTTTTCGTGCGCGGGGGAGATTCGCTTTTCGGCGCGGCCGATACGTCACTCATTCCGACAGGTTACCGCGAAGACGAATCTCGCTCTCGCGGAGGACGATGGCTATCGACCGCTCCTCCTCCTAGAAACGTATCGAACGAGGTTCACGAAAGCGTCCTGAGAAACGTTTTGAAGAATATTTCTAGTTTCGATTCGTACTATTCTTCTCTCACGCGAGGAAATGAGACTAACACGTTGCTAAAATATCCCAAAGTGTGGACGGGGTTTCACCTCGTCGTTCTTCGATCCAGTCGCGACCACGACGCGACCATGACTACAACCACAACCACGACCACCGACGATTTCCTTCGAGTCTGCGTTAAGAACAGGATGGGAGAAAACGTTTTCAACGTTTATAACAGCTGCAAAATGAGCGTGGTCGTGAATACGAATTTCGATTTTATTTTATTTATGTTTTACTACTCCAAAAACCTGTTTCACCCGAGAACGTCCATCCACCAAATGCCCCTGCTGAATTTCAATTGGTTCGTGTTCCTATTGGACTTTGAAAGGGTGTCTCCGCTCGAAGTTCTGAGAAGTTACCTGTTGAAGAAAAATAGGTCTGCCCCGGCCGGAATCTTGACCGCTATCAATTATTTCGTAGACCTCTTGAAATACGAGCATTTTTCGGTCTTGAATTACGGATTCGAAAAAATGATGTTTTCGGAAACGAGGTGCAGGAAGGCTATCGAAAACGCCTTCCGAAAGATGACGCGTTTTCATTCCGCGAACACTGCTTTTTCTTCGCGCGAAGAAAGAATGGAGGAAGGAATAGAAGAAGAAGAAGAAGAAGTAGAAGAAGAAGAAGAGTTCAGCGAAACTGGTGCTTGGAAAAAGCGACGGATGGGGGATTTAGAAAACGAATCGTTAACGAGACGCGTTCAACGTAGTATAGTTAAGAAAACGTTTTGTCAAAAACATTCGAAACGACGAGAAGACGAAACCGGGGCGAAAAGGGGGTCCCCCGCCGCCGACTTCGAAGATCATCGGACCATTTTCGATCGCTGTCCGGCTTGCTTCTTCGAAATTTTTGACGCGCGGATTACCTCCGGTAAATTCGAATCGTACGAGGGGGTTGGACGAGCGTTAAATGACAGCGGCAGCGGTGACGACGATCGTCGTCGCGACTCGTTCGACCGATTGAGGAAGGCTAAAGAAAAAATGGTTTTGGATAAAATGAAACGATCGATCGAAGCTATCGCGCCCCGTTGGAATAACCCGGATTCTATAATCCGTTTTTTGTCCAAGAGTTTGATTCTTTTGTACAACGACGAAACGTGCGATTACACGAGGCATTTAAATTCTCTCCTCATGCGCTCGATTAATTTCTACCAAAGGGGGGACTTTAAAAAATCCATTTTTCCTCTCCTTAACCCTTTCGGAAAAATGATGATGCTAGACATGTTGAATTCGACGGTCGTTAAAGAACCGGACAGCGCCACTGACGGACGAATCATTTGCAACTACGCCTCCGATGTTGCCGAGGGGGAAGGAAGGTATTGGTCTTTCAGTACCGTTAATTCTCACATGACTAAGCAATTTCAGATATACCGATGGGTGTACAACGAAAATTCTTCACCGCCTTTCAATATGAATAACGTTCAAAGAATTCCAGTTTTCGAGGATAACGACGACTCCTCCTCCTCGGGAAAGGGTATCGAAAGCTATCAGGCGTACGCGAAAATTTACTTGAAAAATAGGGTAAATCCTTTAAATTATTTCGAAGAAATGTCTTTGCTTAAAAAGAGGTACAACAATTTTCATTTCAAAACGGAAGGAAATCGCGTACTCGCTGAGCCTAAAATAAAAGAAAAACTGATCGCTATTGATACGGCGGACTATTTCTCTAGTAAAAACGAATTCGGCATAAATTACGACGCGACTCTCAATAACGTTTTAGGGTTAGAAAACGCGAATGTTAGAACGGGCAACCAGGTTTTCGGGATCAATTTTGATCGACAATCGAGCGCTGATGATATCGCTCAAATTCCGGCATCGATAAAGGATGATAGCGTATTATGTTTCGTTCGCGAGGAAGAGCAAGATACCTTGCTGAGAAATCAGTCCAAGTTGATGGCTTCGTTTTTCGACACCGAAACCACCGGATTGGACGCCATTGATGAACGCATGTATAGCTTGGCCGTTTGTACTCGTCCGGTTTTCGAGAAGGATATCAAACGCGTGTACGTATTCGCCGTCGTCCCTAAGACCGAATCCCCCTCCTCCAACGCGGCGCCTAATGCCTCGTCGTCTTCATCATCATCATCATCATCATCTTCATCATCATCATCATTATCATCGTTCGCCAAGGGAATACGGAGCAAGCTATCGGACTTATTCTCGCAAAAGAAATCATTGTACGGGAAAGTCGAGAAATTGGAGTGCGACGTTTTCGATAACGAGGCGGAAATGTTGAGAGCCGTCGACGAATTTTTTTACTCCAACTTCCACATGTTCACGTATTTAGTGGGGTTTAACGTGACTTTCGACATATCCTTTTTGCTGGTTCGAATGATTATTAACGACGTCGCATCTAAGATATTTCAATTGGAAAAGCTCTCCATTAGCGATAAGAAGGATATCTTAAGCGCCTACCGTGCCTCAAAATCGATTTTTATTCGAAGCGCCGGTGGCGGTAGTAGCAAGACCGAAAAAGAAAGACGCGCCCAGAGCGGTGATGGTGCAGGGGGAGTTCCTTTCAACCCGAACGAAAAAAACTACGATCGCTTTCTTCAGATAGTGAGAGCCATTTTAATCCCGGAAATGTGTTTCTTTGATATGCAAAAAATGGTTCGTTTGAAGTTCGATAAATTATCCTCGTACAATCTGAATTCGTGCGTCGAAAACGTGTGCGGGCGAGAGCAAATGGAAATCGAACAAAAAATGATTATCGACGTGCAGGACTTGCTCAACTACTTTCGCAGCGGAGCCAGAGACTCGGAAAAAGCCGCTTACATACACGCCTACTGCGTTCACGATGCCGCCCTGGTGAGTCTCCTAGAGTCGAGCCTAAACACGGTGATGGAACAAGCCTCGCTGGGCAAATTGACGGGAAAGACGTTCGACACCTTAATCGGATGGGCGCCCAAAGGAAGTAAAATCGTTCAAGCCTGTTTCGAGAACGATGTGAAACGTAAAAAGGAGATTCTAGTCAGCAACACGGGATATTTTGATAACCACAATAATTACCAATGCTCTACGAAAGGCGGGCTCGTAATAACTCCGATCCAAATGTCCATTTCGGACTACGGGGTGATAACGTTAGATTTCGCATCCCTTTATCCCTCCATAATGATCACGAACAATTGTTGTCCCTCGACTTTCGCGTTTCATAGTCAGGTCGTGAGGTCCGTCGAGTATCGGCGTCGCGGACAATCGTTTATTCCCGATACCGGCGATGCTGTTGAAAGCGAAATAGTTTCTCCTCGTAGGATAGAAGATATTGACGAGAGCGCGATGAACGTCTTTAACGCTCACACCTCCTTTTGCTCGTCGATTATGAGATATTGGATCCCTTACAGCGTGATCGTCGAAAAATTTAACCGCGAGGCGGACTTAGCCAACGGACGCTATTTGGGGGTCGATTATTTTCCGAGGCTCTCCTTTCCCAGTTGGATAGAGGAAAGGGGTTACTGGCGCGAGGACGCGCAAGTGCAGCCGGCTGGATTAAAGTATTACTTCCCCCTCCTTTACGATCTCTCGGTCAACGAGTACGAAGGGAAGGAGAAATTGTTCGAGGAAATATTTTACCCGTTCGGCAACCTCGTGAAATCCGCCGACGATTTGGGAAAATTGATTTCGAAGCTGCTGGAGGCGACGTCACTACCGCGTCTCGAAGAAAATCTGAAAGAAGCTTTGAACGGAAAAAGGGGGAAAACGGGTATTAAGGAGGCGTTGAACTTCCTTTACGTTAACGAAAGCGGGTCGAGCGAAGAAGAAGCAAAATTGCCGTTTAAAACCTTTCTTAATCAACCCTCCTAAGAAACGTTATTGAAAGGTTGTGGGAGAAAATGAAGCAATGAATTGGCGTTGGAATATTATTTAATACAAATGAATCATTCACTATATATATGTATGTTTGCACGCGAACACTTGTATTTGTTATCATGATTTCATAAATAAATTTGGTAAAGCTATGGTGATAATTTATATTCGATGTATAAAAAATATTTTTGAGTTCAATTTAGTTTCATTTCTACCTAATCGCACCGTGAAGTATTTTTTGATGTCTTTATTTGATTCAATTACACAAAAAAAGCATTTCAAGATTTACATTCATATTTTCACGTGGGTTTTGTTTCAATATCCGTGAGATTTGTTTTCTTTTTAACATAAACCGCACGTTGTACTTAAATATCACGTGATTTTATCTTACGCGAGATTTTCTTTTTATCTCAAATAATTTCTACGAAGGGTTTGTTTTAATGAGCGTGAAAATCGTTTCTCTTTTAACAAAATCGCAAGTTTCGTACGAAAAACAGAAATATTACGCGAGTGTTTTATTACATCGTTAAAAAATGTGATTTTTAGAGGGAAAAACTAGAAGTTCGATTAAACCGGTGAAATTACCACGTGAGGTTTTCCTTTTGTGCCGTTACAAATTCCCCCGAGGACTCGAATGAAACCTCACGCTTGGTTTTCGTTTTTTCAAAAATAATTTCCACCTCGATTTCGTTTTAATGCGCGCGAGAATCGTTTCTTTTTAACAACACCGCGAGTTTCGTACGAAGAACAGGAATTTTACACGAATTTTATATTTTATCGTAGAAAAAGTGATTTTTTTGTAAGGAAATACGTTGAGGTAAATTAATGAAATTTCCACTCAAGGTTTTAATTCTTTGGCGTATAAAAATTCACTGAGGACTCGATGGAAAATCTCACGCGGGGTTTTCGTTTTTTCGCAAATAATCTCCACGCGGGGTTTGTTTTAAGGCGGGCGAGAATCGTTTCTTTTTTTTTTAACAAAACCGCGAGTTTCATATGAAAAATAAGAATTTTTACACGAATTTTTTATTTTACCGTAGAAAAAGTGTTCTTTTTTAATGAAAACTATACGATGAGGTAAATTATGGAATATTCCACGCGAGGGTTTCCTTTTTTGGCGTTTAAAAATCCACCGAGGACTCGATGGGAAATCTCACGCGAGGTTTTCGTTTTAGCAAATATTCCACGCGAGATTTGGTTTAAGGCGCGCAAGAATTGTTTCTTTATTTTTTAACAAAACCGCGAGTTTCGTACGAAATATAGGAATTTTACACGAATTTTATATTTTATCGTAAAAAAAGTGTTTTTTTAGGGAAAACTATACGTTAAGGTAAATTAATGAAATTTCCACGCGAGGTTTTAATTCTTTAGCGTATAAAAATTCTCCGAGAACTCGATGGAAAATCTCACACGAGGTTTTCCTTTTTTCGCAAATAATTTCCACGTGGGGTTTGTTTTAATGCGCGTGAGAATCGTTTCTTTAATTTTTAACAAAACCACGAGTTTCGCACGAAAAATAGGAATTTTACACGAATTTTATATTTTATCGTAGAAAAATTGTTTTTTTTTAAGGAAAACTATACGTTGAAGTAAATTAATAAAATTTCCACGCGAGATTTTAATTCTTTGGCGTATAAAAATTCTCCGAGGACTCAATGGAAAATCTCACGCGAGGTTTTCGTTTTTCCGCAAATAATTTTCACGTGGGGTTCGTTTAAATGCTCGTGAGAATCGTTTCGTTTTTAACAAAACTGCGAATTTCCTACGAAAAATAGGAAAATTACACGAATTTTATATTTTAACGTAAGAAAAGTGACCTTTTTTAAGGAAAACTATACGTTGGTATAGATTAAGGAAATTTTCACGTGAGGTTTTCCTTTTTTGGCATATAAAAATCAACCAAATACTCAATGGAAAATCTCACGCGAGGTTTTCGTTTTTCCGCAAATAATTTTCACGTGGGGTTCGTTTAAATGCGCGTGAGAATCGTTTCGTTTTTAACAAAACTGCGAATTTCCTACGAAAAAAAGGAAAATTACACGAATTTTCTTTTTTATCGTAATAAAAGTGACTTTTTTAAGGAAAACTATACGGTTGGCATAGATTAATGAAATTTTCACGTGAGGTTTTCCTTTTTTGGCGTATAAAAATAAACCAAACACTCAATGGAAATTCTCACGTGAGGTTATCGTTATTCCGCAAATAATTTCCACGTGGGGTTCGTTTTAATGCGCGTGAGAATCGTTTCTTTTTTAACAAAACCGCGAATTTCGTACGAAAAATAGGAATTTTATACGAATTTTATTTTTTATCGTAAAAAAGTGACTTTTTTTAAGGAAAACTATACGTTGGCATAGATTAATGAAATTTTCACGTGAGATTCGGTTTAGCACGCGTATAAAAAATGTCGAAAGACGAAAAACACAAAACCTACGTAGAATTTATCGCTCGTGAATTTTGGTGAATTCGAAGAAAAACACAAACTATACGTTTTAACCGAACCAGGCAAAACATTACGTAGAATTTGCTCCGTTTGCGTGTAAAAAGAGTGTTTTTCGTATATTTTAGTCAGGTGAACTTACCTAACCTAACCTAACCTAACCTAACCTAACCTAACCTAACCTAACCTAACCTAACCTAACCTAACCTAACCTAACCTAACCTAACCTAACCTAACCTAACCTAACCTAACCTAACCTAACCTAACCTAACCAAAGTTCACTAGCGTTTTTTTCTACGTAGTACAGGTTTTTAACTCTTTTTAACGAGGTTTTTAACCCTTTTTCTACATTTTTGCGTGAAAAAACTGTTTTTTCTCCGAACTCTAACTTTACGAAACGCGATTTTATACGCAAAAATTGCGGAAAAACACGTAGGTTTTGTGCCAATTAGAAAAAAATCACACAAAAAATACGCAAAAATTTAAAAAACGTAGTTTAACTTTTAGCCCTTCAAAAATGGTCATAGGGTACGTTTTTGCCTCCCGCGGGTACTAGAAACGCGTCCTACGTTCGTGTTGACGTGCTATTAGATTCGTTCTTTAAAGATATTTATACTATTGTACGTAAAGGAACAAATACCTCACGTAAATTAAGTTTCTCGCTAAAATAAAGAAAATCACACGCGCGAAACCCGCGTGAAAATTATGTTTGCGAATAATAAAAACAACTTTTCAAGTCAAATAATTATCAAAATTTTGTAAACGATATCTCGCGTAAGTTTAACCTAGCCTAATCTAACCTAACCTAAGCGTTAAGCCTATATCTACGTGAGATAAAGATTTAATTTTGTTGATACGAGAACCTAACTCGTGTTAAGTTTCAAAGCTCCTAATGAAAATCTCGCGTAGATATTGTTACGCAGTTTCTCGCGACCAATAAGACGATTTTCTACGTCGAAAAAGGTATCTAGTTTGTTAAACGATATCTCACGTGAGGTTTATCCTATGGAGCGCCGAGCGAATAGCTACGAGAATTAAAGATTCCTTTTGTAAATATAAAAATTTCCGTTCATTAGGTTTCAAAGTTAAGTAACCAAAATCTCACGTAAAAATATTGTTAAAAAGTTTCAGCACGAAAGCTACGCGAGAATTATGTTTGCGATCGATAAACCAGTTTTAACGTCAAAAAGGTATCGTCAAATTTTCATAAAAGATACCTCGCGTAAGGTTTATCCTACGGAGCATTAGGTTTATATCTTACGTAAATTAAGTTTCGGTGTCACGCATCCAAAATCTAACGCGAAAATCGTTATAAGGTTTCCGCACGAAACCTACGTGGAAATTATGTTTGCAAAAAATAAACCAATTTCAACGTCAAAAAAGTATCAAACTTTCATAAAAAGATATATCGCGTAAGACTTTTTCTATGGAGCATTTAGTGTATATCTACGTGGGTTAAGTTTCGGCGTTACGCATCCACAATCTCACGCGAAAATCGCTGTAAAGTTTACGAACGAAACCAACGCGGGAATTATGTTTGCAATAAATAAACCAATTTCAACGTCAAAAAAAAAGTATCAAACTTTCATAAAAGATATATCGCGTAAGACTTTTTCTATGGAGCATTTAGAGTATATCTACGTGAGTTAAGGATTCTTTTTATAAATACGAAAATCTCACGTAAATTAGGTTTCAAAGATACGCGACCGAAACCTCGCGTGAATATCGGTGTATAATTTCCACGCGAAACCTACGTGAGAATTATGTTTATAACCAATAAACCGATTTTAACGTAGAAAAAAGTTTCGCAAGATCATAAAAGTTATCTCGCTTAAGGTTTATCCTATGAAACATTTAGCGTATATTTACGTGAGTTAAAGATTCTTTTTGTAAATACAAGAACCTCACGTAAAGTACGTTTGAAAGTTTTGTAACCGAAACCTCACGTAAATATTTGTATGTAGCTTTCGCACGAAACCTACGTGGGGTTTATGTTTATAATCAATAAACCAATTCTAACGTCAAAAAAGTATCAACATTTCGTAAAAAATATCTCGCGTAAGGTTTTCCTTTGGAGAATTAAGCGTATATCTACGTATGGTAGATTCTTTTTGTAAATACAAAAATCTCACGTAGAGTAAATTTCAAAGGTACGTAACCAAAATCTCACGTGCATATTGTTTTATATAGTTTCCGCACGAAACCCACGTGGGATTATGTTTATAACCAATAAACCAATTTCAACGTCAATAAAGTATCAAAATTTCATGAAAGATATCTCGCGTAAGGTTTATCCTATGAAACATTTAGCGTATATTTACGTGAGTTTAAGATTCTTTTTGTAAATACAAGAACCTCACGTAAAGTACGTTTGAAAGTTTTGTAACCGAAACCTCACGTAAATATTTGTATGTAGCTTTCGCACGAAACCTACTTGGGATTTATGTTTATAATCAATAAACCAATTCTAACGTCAAAAAAGTATCAACATTTCGTAAAAAATATCTCGCGTAAGGTTTTCCTTTGGAGAATTAAGCGTATATCTACGTATGGTAGATTCTTTTTGTAAATACAAAAATCTCACGTAGAGTAAATTTCAAAGGTACGTAACCAAAATCTCACGTGCATATTGTTTTATATAGTTTCCGCACGAAACCCAAGTGGGATTATGTTTATAACCAATAAACCAATTTCAACGTCAATAAAGTATCAAAATTTCATAAAAGATATCTCCCGTAAGGTTAAGGATTCTTTTTGTAAATACGAAAATCTCACGTAAATTAGGTTTCAAAGTTACGCAACCGAAACCTCGCGTGAATATCGGTGTATAATTTCCACGCGAAACCTACGTGAGAATTATGTTTATAACCAATAAACCGTTTTTAACGTAGAAAAAAGTTTCGCAAGATCATGAAAGATATCTCGCGTAAGGTTTATCCTATGAAACATTTAGCGTATATTTACGTGAGTTAAAGATTCTTTTTTAAATACAAGAACCCCACGTAAAGTAAGTTTGAAGTTATGTAACTAAAACCTCGCGTAAATATTTGTATATGGTCTTCGCACGAAACCTACGTGGGATTTATGTTTATAATCAATAAACCAATTCTAACGTCAAAAAAGTATCAACATTTCGTAAAAAATATCTCGCGTAAGGCTTTCCTTTGGAGAATTAAGCGTATATCTACGTATGGTAGATTCTTTTTGTAAATACAAAAATCTCACGTAGAGTAAATTTCAAAGGTACGTAACCAAAATCTCACAGGCATATTGTTTTATATAGTTTTCCGCACGAAACCCACGTGGGATTTATATTTGCAAAAAATAAACCAATTTTAACGTCAAAAAAGTATCAAAATTTAATAAAAGATATCTCCCGTAAGGTTAAAGATTCTTTTTGTATATACGAAAATCTCACGTAAATTAGGTTTCAAAGTTACGCAACCGAAACCTCGCGTGAATATCGGTGTATAATTTCCACGCGAAACCTACGTGAGAATTATGTTTATAACCAATAAACCGATTTTAACGTAGAAAAAAGTTTCGCAAGATCATGAAAGATATCTCGCGTAAGGTTTATCAACATTTCGTAAAAAATATCTCGCGTAAGGTTTTCCTTTGGAGAATTAAGCGTATATCTACGTATGGTAGATTCTTTTTGTAAATACAAAAATCTCACGTAGAGTAAATTTCAAAGGTACGTAACCAAAATCTCACGTGCATATTGTTTTATATAGTTTCCGCACGAAACCCACGTGGGATTATGTTTATAACCAATAAACCAATTTCAACGTCAATAAAGTATCAAAATTTCATAAAAGATATCTCCCGTAAGGTTAAGGATTCTTTTTGTAAATACGAAAATCTCACGTAAATTAGGTTTCAAAGTTACGCAACCGAAACCTCGCGTGAATATCGGTGTATAATTTCCAACGCGAAACCTACGTGAGAATTATGTTTATAACCAATAAACCGATTTTAACGTAGAAAAAAGTTTCGCAAGATCATGAAAGATATCTCGCGTAAGGTTTATCCTATGAAACATTTAGCGTATATTTACGTGAGTTAAAGATTCTTTTTGTAAATACAAGAACCTCACGTAAAGTACGTTTTAAAGTTATGTAACCGAAACCTCACGTAAATATTTGTATGTAGCTTTCGCACGAAACTACGTGGGATTATGTTATAGATCAATAAACGCAATTCTAACGTCAAAACAAGTTATCACTTTCGTAAAAAATATCTCGCGTAAGGTTTTCCTTTGGAGAATTAAGCGTATATCTACGTATGGTAGATTCTTTTTGTAAATACAAAAATCTCACGTAGAGTAAATTTCAAAGGTACGTAACCAAAATCTCACGTGCATATTGTTTTATATAGTTTCCGCACGAAACCCACGTGGGAATTATGTTTATAACCAATAAACCAATTTCAACGTCAATAAAGTATCAAAATTTCATAAAAGATATCTCCCGTAAGGTTAAAGATTCTTTTTGTATATACGAAAATCTCACGTAAATTAGGTTTCAAAGTTACGCAACCGAAACCTCGCGTGAATATCGGTGTATAATTTCCACGCGAAACCTACGTGAGAATTATGTTTATAACCAATAAACCGATTTTAACGTAGAAAAAAGTTTCGCAAGATCATGAAAGATATCTCGCGTAAGGTTTATCCTATGAAACATTTAGCGTATATTTACGTGAGTTAAAGATTCTTTTTGTAAATACAAGAACCTCACGTAAAGTACGTTTGAAACTTATGTAACCGAAACCTCACGTAAATATTTGTATGTAGCTTTCGCACGAAACCTACGTGGGATTTATGTTTATAATCAATAAACCAATTCTATCGTCAAAAAAGTATCAACATTTCCTAAAAAATATCTCGCGTAAGGTTTTCCTTTGGAGAATTAAGCGTATATCTACGTATGGTAGATTCTTATTGTAAATACAAAAATCACACGTAGAGTAAATTTCAAAGGTACGTAACCAAAATCTCACGTGCATATTGTTTTATATAGTTTCCGCACGAAACCCACGTGGGAATTATGTTTATAACCAATAAACCAATTTCAACGTCAATAAAGTATCAAAATTTCATGAAAGATATCTCGCGTAAGGTTTATCCTATGAAACATTTAGCGTATATTTACGTGAGTTTAAGATTCTTTTTGTAAATACAAGAACCTCACGTAAAGTACGTTTGAAAGTTTTGTAACCGAAACCTCACGTAAATATTTGTATGTAGCTTTCGCACGAAACCTACTTGGGATTTATGTTTATAATCAATAAACCAATTCTAACGTCAAAAAAGTATCAACATTTCGTAAAAAATATCTCGCGTAAGGTTTTCCTTTGGAGAATTAAGCGTATATCTACGTATGGTAGATTCTTTTTGTAAATACAAAAATCTCACGTAGAGTAAATTTCAAAGGTACGTAACCAAAATCTCACGTGCATATTGTTTTATATAGTTTCCGCACGAAACCCAAGTGGGATTATGTTTATAACCAATAAACCAATTTCAACGTCAATAAAGTATCAAAATTTCATAAAAGATATCTCGCGTAAGGTTAAGGATTCTTTTTGTAAATACGAAAATCTCACGTAAATTAGGTTTCAAAGTTACGCAACCGAAACCTCGCGTGAATATAGGTGTATAATTTCCACACGAAACCTACGTGAGAATTATGTTTATAACCAATAAACCGTTTTTAACGTAGAAAAAAGTTTCGCAAGATCATGAAAGATATCTCGCGTAAGGTTTATCCTATGAAACATTTAGCGTATATTTACGTGAGTTAAAGATTCTTTTTGTAAATACAAGAACCTCACGTAAAGTACGTTTGAAAGTTTTGTAACCGAAACCCTCACGTAAATATTTGTATGTAGCTTTCGCACGAAACCTACGTGGGATTTATGTTTATAATCAATAAACCAATTCTAACGTCAAAAAAGTATCAACATTTCGTAAAAAATATCTCGCGTAAGGCTTTCCTTTGGAGAATTAAGCGTATATCTACGTATGGTAGATTCTTATTGTAAATACAAAAATCACACGTAGAGTAAATTTCAAAGGTACGTAACCAAAATCTCACGTGCATATTGTTTTATTTAGTTTCCGCACGAAACCCACGTGGGATTTTTTTTTTAAAACCAATAAACCAATTTCAACGTCAATAAAGTATCAAAATTTCATGAAAGATATCTCGCGTAAGGTTTATCCTATGAAACATTTAGCGTATATTTACGTGAGTTTAAGATTCTTTTTGTAAATACAAGAACCTCACGTAAAGTACGTTTGAAAGTTTTGTAACCGAAACCTCACGTAAATATTTGTATGTAGCTTTCGCACGAAACCTACTTGGGATTTATGTTTATAATCAATAAACCAATTCTAACGTCAAAAAAGTATCAACATTTCGTAAAAAATATCTCGCGTAAGGTTTTCCTTTGGAGAATTAAGCGTATATCTACGTATGGTAGATTCTTTTTGTAAATACAAAAATCTCACGTAGAGTAAATTTCAAAGGTACGTAACCAAAATCTCACGTGCATATTGTTTTATATAGTTTCCGCACGAAACCCAAGTGGGATTATGTTTATAACCAATAAACCAATTTCAACGTCAATAAAGTATCAAAATTTCATAAAAGATATCTCCCGTAAGGTTAAGGATTCTTTTTGTAAATACGAAAATCTCACGTAAATTAGGTTTCAAAGTTACGCAACCGAAACCTCGCGTGAATATAGGTGTATAATTTCCACACGAAACCTACGTGAGAATTATGTTTATAACCAATAAACCGTTTTTAACGTAGAAAAAAGTTTCGCAAGATCATGAAAGATATCTCGCGTAAGGTTTATCATATGAAACATTTAGCGTATATTTACGTGAGTTAAAGATTCTTTTTGTAAATACAAGAACCTCACGTAAAGTACGTTTGAAAGTTTTGTAACCGAAACCTCACGTAAATATTTGTATGTAGCTTTCGCACGAAACCTACGTGGGATTTATGTTTATAATCAATAAACCAATTCTAACGTCAAAAAAGTATCAACATTTCGTAAAAAATATCTCGCGTAAGGCTTTCCTTTGGAGAATTAAGCGTATATCTACGTATGGTAGATTCTTTTTGTAAATACAAAAATCTCACGTAGAGTAAATTTCAAAGGTACGTAACCAAAATCTCACAGGCATATTGTTTTATATAGTTTCCGCACGAAACCCACGTGGGATTATGTTTATCACCAATAAACCAATTTCAACGTCAATAAAGTATCAAAATTTCATAAAAGATATCTCCCGTAAGGTTAAGGATTCTTTTTGTAAATACGAAAATCTCACGTAAATTAGGTTTCAAAGTTACGCAACCGAAACCTCGCGTGAATATCGGTGTATAATTTCCAAGCGAAACCTACGTGAGAATTATGTTTATAACCAATAAACCGATTTTAACGTAGAAAAAAGTTTCGCAAGATCATGAAAGATATCTCGCGTAAGGTTTATCAACATTTCGTAAAAAATATCTCGCGTAAGGTTTTCCTTTGGAGAATTAAGCGTATATCTACGTATGGTAGATTCTTTTTGTAAATACAAAAATCTCACGTAGAGTAAATTTCAAAGGTACGTAACCAAAATCTCACGTGCATATTGTTTTATATAGTTTCCGCACGAAACCCAAGTGGGATTATGTTTATAACCAATAAACCAATTTCAACGTCAATAAAGTTATCAAAATTTCATAAAAGATATCTCCCGTAAGGTTAAGGATTCTTTTTGTAAATACGAAAATCTCACGTAAATTAGGTTTCAAAGTTACGCAACCGAAACCTCGCGTGAATATCGGTGTATAATTTCCACGCGAAACCTACGTGAGAATTATGTTTATAACCAATAAACCGATTTTAACGTAGAAAAAAGTTTCGCAAGATCATGAAAGATATCTCGCGTAAGGTTTATCCTATGAAACATTTAGCGTATATTTACGTGAGTTAAAGATTCTTTTTGTAAATACAAGAACCTCACGTAAAGTACGTTTGAAAGTTATGTAACCGAAACCGAAACCTCACGTAAATATTTGTATGTAGCTTTTCGCACGAAACCTACGTGGGATTTATGTTTATAATCAATAAACCAATTCTAACGTCAAAAAAGTATCAACATTTCCTAAAAAATATCTCGCGTAAGGTTTTCCTTTGGAGAATTAAGCGTATATCTACGTATGGTAGATTCTTTTTGTAAATACAAAAATCTCACGTAGAGTAAATTTCAAAGGTACGTAACCAAAATCTCACGTGCATATTGTTTTATATAGTTTCCGCACGAAACCCACGTGGGAATTATGTTTATAACCAATAAACCAATTTCAACGTCAATAAAGTATCAAAATTTCATAAAAGATATCTCCCGTAAGGTTAAAGATTCTTTTTGTAAATACGAAAATCTCACGTAAATTAGGTTTCAAAGTTACGCAACCGAAACCTCGCGTGAATATCGGTGTATAATTTCCACGCGAAACCTACGTGAGAATTATGTTTATAACCAATAAACCGATTTTAACGTAGAAAAAAGTTTCGCAAGATCATGAAAGATACCTCGCGTAAGGTTTATCCTATGAAACATTTAGCGTATATTTACGTGAGTTAAAGATTCTTTTTGTAAATACAAGAACCTCACGTAAAGTACGTTTGAAAGTTTTGTAACCGAAACCTCACGTAAATATTTGTATGTAGCTTTCGCACGAAACCTACGTGGGATTTATGTTTATAATCAATAAACCAATTCTAACGTCAAAAAAGTATCAACATTTCGTAAAAAATATCTCGCGTAAGGTTTTCCTTTGGAGAATTAAGCGTATATCTACGTATGGTAGATTCTTTTTGTAAATACAAAAATCTCACGTAGAGTAAATTTCAAAGGTACGTAACCAAAATCTCACGTGCATATTGTTTTATATAGTTTCCGCACGAAACCCACGTGGGAATTATGTTTATAACCAATAAACCAATTTCAACGTCAATAAAGTATCAAAATTTCGTAAAATAAATCTCGCGTAAGGTTAAGGATTCTTTTTGTAAATACGAAAATCTCACGTAAATTAGGTTTCAAAGTTACGCAACCGAAACCTCGCGTGAATATCGGTGTATAATTTCCACGCGAAACCTACGTGAGAATTATGTTTATAACCAATAAACCGATTTTAACGTAGAAAAAAGATATCGCTTTATCGTAAAAGTTATCTCGCGTAAGGTTTATCCTATGAAACATTTAGCGTATATTTACGTGAGTTAAAGATTCTTTTTGTAAATACAAGAACCTCACGTAAAGTACGTTTGAAAGTTATGTAACCGAAACCTCACGTAAATATTTGTCCGTAGCTTTCGCACGAAACCTACGTGGGAATTATGTTTATAATTAATAAACTAATTCTAACGTCAAAAAAGTATCAATATTTCATAAAAATATTTCGCGCAAGGTTTTCCTGTGGAGAATTAAGTGTATATCTACGTGTGTTAGATTCTTTTTGTAAATATAAAAATCTCACGTAGAGTAAATTTCAAAGGTACGTAACCAAAATATCACGTGCATAATGTTATATAGATTCCGAACGAAACCTACGCTACGTGGGAATTATGTTTATAATTAATAAACCAATTCTAACGTCAAAAAAGTATCAAAATATAAAAAAATATCTCGCGTAAGGTTTTACTGTAGAGAATTAAGTGCATATCTACGTATGTTAGATTCCTTTTGTAAATACAAAAATCTCACGTAGAGTAAATTTCAAAGGTAAGTACGTAACAAAAATATCACGTGCATAATGTTATATAGTTTCCGCACGAAACCTACGTGGGAATTATGTTTATAACCAATAAACCAATTTCAACGTCAAAAAGGTATCAAAATTTCATAAAAGATATCTCGCGTAAGGTTAAAGATCCTTTTTGTAAATACGAAAATATCACGTCAGTTTCCACACGAAACCTACGTAGGGATTATGTTTATAACCAATAAATTAAATTTAACGTAGAAAAGGTATCGCTGTATCGTAAAAGTTATCTCGCGTAAGGTTTATCTTATGAAACATTTAGCTTATATTTACGAGAGTTAAAGATTCTTTTTGTAAATACAAGAACCACACGTTGGGAATTATGTTTACGATAAACCAAACCAATTGTAACGTCAACGTCATAAAAGTATCAAAATTTCCTAAAAAAAAATCTCGCGTAAGGTTTTCATATGGAGCATTTAGCCTATATCTACGTGAGTTAAAGATTCTTTTTGTTAATGCAAAACACACGTAAAATAAGTTTTAAAGATAGGCGAAACCCACGTGAAAAATGTTTATAAAAAATGAAACAAATTCTACGTAATAAAAAGTGTCAGGATTTTTGGTAAAAATAAATAACGATAGGATATAGTTTTTTACTCAACATAAAATAAAAATGTTTATATGAAAACAAAATTTGTAGTTTAACTTATTCTAGCTTTTTCCAAGATCATATCTGCGATCATCTTCTCTTCTTGAGGGTGGCCGCGAATTTCGTCGTGTTCTCTCATGATTGAAGACACGTTAGGACACGCTGCTCGGTAATCGTAAATTTCTTCTCCCAGCATTTTTTCTTTGTTTCTACACATATCGGACCGAGGTTTAGGTTTTCGATTAGGAAAGTTCGTGGGAGAGGCGGAAAATCCTTCGCTCGTTTTCATTACCTCGTCGATATTGTAATATTCTCGACACTCATCACCACCATATTTTCGGCGCCCGCCGAGTTTTTTATCACGCTGCTTTTTTTTTGGCTTTGCTTCGGATTGTCCGCTCGAACCTCGTTCGAAAAACTCTTCATCTGATGGAGGGTGAACATTTATGAATGGCGCGTGATGAGGAGTCTGGAGATCGACGTGGCTAATATCGCCCACCGCGGGTCTATTTTGACGACCCTTCTTCAGTTCCTTTCTTTTAATTAATGTTGGTGAAGGAGCATCCATTCTTTCTTTATTAGTTCTAAAATCAAATGGGGTTGAACGAGAGGCCCAAATCGCTTCCGAAGCTCTTCCGATTTCGTATTCCCTTCTTTTGTCAAGGTATGAAGCGATGTGCTCCGTGGTTGGGAGATCAGTGGGGTATAAATTGTCAATCGCGGGTTTATTTTCACGCGGAATATTCCTCGATTCCTTTTTTTTAAATACCGTTGATGAAAAGGCATTCGAATCTTCGATGTCAGCACGATAATCGGACGGGGTTGAACGAGCTGGCCAAAGCCCTTCCAAAGCTGTTGGGATTGTGCTTTTATCTCCTCCTTCCAGGTAGGACGGGGTAAGACCGACGGTTACGCTTTGAATAGGAGGCGGTATCCAATTGCCCAGCTGAGGGTCCTTTCGACCAAAAATATTTATATTCTTCTTCTTCAATTCCTTCTTTTTATTAGCTTTTACCTTTTTTACCTCAAAGCTAGATAAGTAATGCTCCATGGCTTTGGTTGGTGCAAAATTATTAACATCGGTGATAGTACTTATACTACACGCTTCTGGTGTATTTTTAATGGGGGTTAATACTTTCTTCTTTAATCCCTTCTTTTTATTTGATGTTTTTGAAAGGGAATTCGAGTATTCATTATTACCTCGACGATCTAAATTCTTACACCATTTATTAACACTAGAAAGATCCATTGTAGATTGATTGATAAACTCGATCGAGGCAACCTTTTTATAGAGAGTGGTGATGTATTGATATTATATGAATTCAAAATCAAATATTAAAAAAAAAAATAAAAAAATATTAAATAAATAATAATAATTAAAAGTTAATTTTCGTGAATCTTGGCAAAATAAAAATTCCACCAAACGTACAAACACCCCACTCATATATGATGTTTAATAAAATATTCCCCTCAGAGAAAAAAAAAAAATATCATGATAAAATTTATTATATCAATATTACTAATATTATATATATATATATATATATATATATATATATATATATATATTATATATAATAATATATAATATATTATATATATATTATATATATTATATATATTTATATATATATAAGATATATATATATATATATATATATGTCATATATATATATATATATAAATATATATATATATATATATATATATATATATATATATATAACGTATATAAAGTTTCATAAGCCAATATTACTAATATATATATATATATATATATATATTCGTCTTTTAATAAAAAACACTACTCGTTTCAGTTTCAAAGTTTTACGAGAAAGTTTTTGTGTATGATTATTTTCAATGTTTTTAACTTTAAAGTAGAAAAATATCCACCAGCTTCGCAATTTTTCATTATACTTATAATCTTCAATTTAACAAAATTCAGACTCAAATTAACACCCTCGCCCTTATCAATATCCTATTAAAAGTAAACAGCCCGTTTTTCTGTAATTTGTTTCACTACAATTTTGTCATCATCACCTTTTTTCAGCTCGGTTTTTCAGCCGAGCGAGGCGAGCCCTCTGCGCGTGCGTAGTACGTGCTCAGGGATAAGTCTTGCTCCGGCTTGTTTTTTTTTTTAAAAGCGGATTGAAAAGGAAAATTAAAAAAACTTCATTGAATGTTTTTTATTATAAAAATAAAAATGTAAATTTTGAATTTAAAAATAATGATTGTTAATTAATAATTACATAAAATATTCGAACAATACGCTTCGTATTCTGAGTTTCAAACTATATTTAGATAATTTATTTGATGATAATTGACATTAATAAAAAAGGCGAACGTCCCTCCTTCCGACGAGAAATTATTTATTGTGAGTCTGCTTAAATTGTTTTTTTAATTTTTTTCTAGTGCTTTTTATTCTATTGGTAACGACCCAAATAGTCAATCCTAGTTCTTTTGAGTAAAAGTTTCTAGTGATTGGGGTTATGAGTTTCCTAACACACCCCTATCAAATATTCAAAGTTTGATTGTTTTCGGTGAAGAAAATACCGCTGCATCACCTAAATTCTTTTTTTTACACCCTAAATCGACAGCGGATAACTAGAAGAAGCATGTACCAAATCTGCAAGATTTAGCGTTAAACGTTATTTTGGAAACATCATCC
>JABUQX010010423.1:2500-7500 GCA_015478945.1 Trachelipus rathkii
AATTGTAAGATAGCCTCAGGAGCAAGAGCAAGTTGAACAATGGTGTGTCGTAGAGCTCAGCGTTGTAGTGATAGAATTATGAGGGTGGAACGGATTACATAGATTATTACTTTCTAGACCACGGTTGAAAAGATAATTTAATATATATATACTATATATATATTATATTTATTATATATATATTATTCTATAATATATATATATATATATATATATAATATATATTATTTATATTCGATGATGGACGTAATTAAATGAGAATTTTGTTAGATTTATATTCACGCAGATAAGACCATAAATACGAATATACGAATACCGATATTTTTTCTTATATTTCCGAAAATACGGATACGATTTCGAATATTATGAAGACCTCATTTCATTTTCCTTATTAACTTATTACTTCAACATATAAATATTAGATAATCTTTAAGTTTAACTATATTTTTTATATTATTTGTATCATCTTAATTCATATCTTCTTATAAGAGCCTTTCGCGGCCGTTTAGAATATTAACTACGCTTTTCCAGATCTCTGCGACGTGGTGCCTCTACTCTTACATGATATGCATTTCTCTCCACCAATGTTCTCCTTAACCTTCACAATCTACGCAGTACCTTTGAGAAAGGAGTTTTTTTAATAAAATCACTAATATATTACTCTTCGGTATCAAAACATCCTCAACTTGGTAAAAAGATATAGAATTTATTTAGATATTTTAAATTTGTTTCTGCTTGTTTGATCTCTGGGTAGCCTTTCTCGCAGAACGATTTAATCTTCAATTAATATTAAAATACGCAGCCAAGCAGATGCTAAAAAGAAAGGTGACCTTACTTGCAAACATATTGAGGGAGGAACAAGCAATGTATTTATTGCAAACCCTTGCTTAGAACAGCTTATGTTTAGAGTTATACTACTTACTTCATAATGGATATATTTCGCATACCATATTCAAGTGGAATTTTATTATGTTCCAGATCAATTATTTTTTTTTTTTCCGAGTTTTGAGAGTAGTCATTCTGAAATGTTTTAATATATAATTTAAATATCTGTAAAAACATTCCTCTTCGTACCTGCCTACTATTAGAAGAATAAGAATATTGTTCATATTTGGCTTATGATTAATGTTATGTTAGTGGAAGTATGAATGGCATTTTTTTTTAGGTAAGGTTTCTTCAAGTTTTTGATTTAGGTTGTGCTATTCATTTGTAGCTTTTGAAGTGTTCAGCTTTCTCTGTCCACATCGTACATTTATATTTTTCTATCAACAGTTTGATAAAGTAAAAAGTTTTTTTTTAAATTATCTAATGGTCATATAATATTTATTGTACTGTGGCATATAAATCAGTTTATTTTTTTTTTTAGCAAAAACAAAAATCTTCCTCTCTGTAACTTCTTCCAAGAGTGTTCTTTTATTTTTCATTACTTATCATGCTTGTTTTCATATCCATTTGAAAGTAATTTTTATTTAACTGATTTTTTGCGATAGTTATTTATTAAATTATTGCGTTTTGTATTCGTGTATTTAACATATTTCGAATAAATATAACGAATATTGAATATCTCGATAATTCAAAAATATTGTGACTTGTATAATATTACTCTCGATTACAAATACGAAATTATTAGAATATTTCGGTTCCATCTCATATATATATTTAATTATATATATATAATTTATAATATTTATAATATTATATAATATTTATAAATTATATATATATATAATTATATTATGTTATATATTATATATAATTATTATTAATATTATATAAATATAAATATTAATTACTAATATTATATATATATATATAGATATTAAGATTCATAAATTATATATATATATATATATATATATTATATATAATATTACTATTATTAAATTATTAAGTATATATATATATATAATATATATTAATATTACATATATAATTTATATATTTATAATTTATATAATATTTATATAATTATTAATAAATTTATTTTTAATTATTATATATAATATTATATATTATATATAATATATTATAATTATTATATTTTATATATATAATATTTATATATATATAATATTTATTTTAATTTAAATAATATATATATTATAATTATTATTATTAATTATATATTATATTTATTATATTTTATATATATATTTATTGATTGATAGTAATGTAAAGCCAATATATTGATAGAGTTTAATAAGATTTTAACTAAGAGTTCCTTTGTGAATAGACTTATTGAATTGGCTTTATGAAACACAAATACACACATCCACATCCACACACACATACACACACACAAACACAAACACTAGCAATGCACAATAGTCACTATTTTTAACACATAAGCACACACACAAGACATACAAAGCACACACCAGCGCATACATCACTACACTTAAAGTCTGTATACATATTTTAAGTTAAGGTATATGAGTATCATGAATATCTTTTAATATGAAGTTATTTAAAGTTTGGGATATTTATAAAAAAATTTATAGGAAGATCTAGCCAACACTTAAATTAAATTTTTCTCCAGTTTTCAGTTTTCAGTAACTCAATTTTGATTGGCAAATAAGATGCTGAATTTTGTGAAGAATAGAGGTCCCAAATACCTGTTTTGAGAAGATAGGATTCTAGTTTTCCTGTGAAGAAATGTGGTCCAAAAAACTTACTTTGAAGAGAAAATATCATAGTTTTTTTTTTCCTTTGTGAAGAATTGAGACCCTATACACCTGTTTTGAAGAGAAAGTGCTTTTTTTTTTTTTTTTTGTGTGTGTGTGTGTGTGGTGTGTGTGTTGTAGTAGTGTGTTGTGATGTTGTTGTGGTGTGTGTGTAGTGTGTGGTTGTGTGTTGTGTGTTGAGTTGTTGATTGTGGTGTGTGTGTTGTGAAGAGTGTTAATTCAATTTTGATATTTCGCTAATTTAATTACCTTTCCTTTATAATTGAAATTTTTGTAAAGATTGCAACATAATACATCCAAACGTAATCATAATTTTAACACTGCTGAAAATTAATATAATTATATTACCTAGCTTAGAAACCTTGAAAAAGTCTGTATTATATTGCATACAAGTTAAATCCTTCCCTGCAGATGTAAGATTATTATTATTATTATTATTATTTGATTATTATTTATTATTATTATTATTAATTTATTATTAATTAATTATTATTTATATTATTTTATATTATTAATTATTATTATTAATTATATTATGTTATTATTATTATCATATCTATTAATTTCATTATTATTATTATTTAACTTATTTATTATTTTTTATTATAATTATTATTTATTATTTATTTATTATATTCTATTATTATTATTATTATGATTACTTATTATTATTATTATTATTATTATTATTATTATTATTATTATTATTATTATTATTATTATTATTATTATTATTATTATTTTTATTATTATTATTATCATTAGATTATATTCATGGCACACGAACATTTATTTACGAGAGGCTTTGCACTCCGTAGCCCCGACCAGTGAGTGGTAAATAAATATCCACTAAAAATGCACATACAACGAATAATAATAAAAAAAATAAGATTTATTTTCTCTATATAACTTTTTTGAAAAAGAGCTTCCTATGAATAAAAATAAAATAAAATTATTTTAAAC
Source organism: Trachelipus rathkii (assembly GCA_015478945.1). Classification (NCBI taxonomy): domain Eukaryota; kingdom Metazoa; phylum Arthropoda; class Malacostraca; order Isopoda; family Trachelipodidae; genus Trachelipus; species Trachelipus rathkii. Next base: position 6,148 of record JABUQX010010423.1, read on the forward strand.
TTTTTAAAAGACTAATAAATTAATAATAGGTTAATAAAAATTGTTTATAATGACTACGTTTTCAGAGCTAGTTATCAAATGGATCGACAGGGATAATAGTCAAAATTTGTATAAAAAAAAAAAAAAAAAAAAAATCTGATTATTTAGAGTTTCTCTAACGAATCCAACGAAACTTAACAACTCATTAAATCCTATACCTAACCTAACCTAACTCTATACTCATATAACCTAACCTAACCTATTACCTAATATCCTAAACGCTAGAAACCTAACTTCTAACCTAACCTAACTAACGCTAACATAACCTAATCCTAACCTTTGCGTATCTCTCAACCTAACCTAACTCTAACCTAAACCTAACCTTAACCTAAACCTTTAATCCTAACACCTAATCCTACACTTAACTAAACCTACACCTAAACTAACCTACTAACCTTTTACCTAACCTAACAATTAAATAACGATAACAATACATAACATAACATAACATAAACATATTACAATTAACATAACATAATCTAAATCATAACATATATCCATAATCATTAACATATTAACTTAACATAACATAACGCCTGGGGCCGGCTGTACGGGATTTTTTTTTTATGTCGTTTCGACAATTTAACCTGTCGACAATATAGGCTAGCCCCCGTTTTTAAACCAGACGTAGACCTAACTAGATAAATAGATTTTTAAAAATAAACTAATATCAGAATTGGGATATAAACCTAAGTCTTCAAATAAAATCAAATATAAAAGCTATTTTATTTGTAATTTCGTTAATTTAAATTTATTACTTCCCAGGAAAAAAATTCCTATAGGATCCCATCCATTCCTATCTTAATTAAGATAGGAATGGATGGGATCCTATAGGAATTTTTTTGGTTTACACAATTTAATTTTATAGTTTTTATATATTTTTACCTTTAATGAAGTGTAAAGATATTTGAAACAGCAAAGCTGTTAGTCCAACGTCCCGAAAAGCAGAACTAATAGACGTTTGGGCCAATTTTCTTCAAGTCGTTTTCGTTTTTACATTTGTGCTAAAAAAAATGCTCAAGTTTGCGTTCGTTTTTTGTCAACCTTACCTCAAAATCGTAAAAAAATGCGTGATAAACGTAAAGAATTTCCCTAATTTTGTTAATATAGAATAAAATTCTGTATGAAATAGCAACCTTGCAGAATTAAGGAAATTCCTTACGTTTGATGAGCATTTGTTTTTACGATTTTGCGCGAAGTTTGAAAAAAACGAACGCAAACTCAAGCATTTTTTTTAGCACAAATAAAATAACGAAAACGGCTTAAATATTTCATTACATTTGAACTTAAAAATATAGACGAATTTTAATTAAT
>JABUQX010010423.1:25000-27500 GCA_015478945.1 Trachelipus rathkii
AAACCAATTTTAAGGGAAAAAATGATAATGAATAAAATTAAAAATTTTAAAAATTTAATTAATTTTGGAAATTAAAAATTTTAAAAAATGAAGAAATGAATTAAAAATTTAAAAATTTATTTAAGATGGAAAAAGGAGAAAAAATAGAAAATTAAAATTTAAAATGTAAAACTTTAATAATTAATAAGAATAATAAAGTAAAAATGTTAACCAATGTTAGAAAAAAATAAAAATAAGGGAAAATACCCTACCCCCATTTCTCTAGGTAAAGTAACATTTTTGAAATCTCTAATAAAAGAAATAAAAAAAAATTTTTAAAAAAGCAGTAAAAAATCTTCGCGTAAATTTATATTGAAAAATAGAAATATTAAAAGGAAATTTAAAAAACACAAATCTGTATTCAAAAATTAAATAATTTTTATTTAAAATGAGAAAGAATTGTAATAAAAAATAAAAAATAAAAAATAAGAAAATTAATGAAAATTGAATTAAAAAACTGAGAAAAAAATAAAAAATTTGAAATTTTGAAAAAAATTTAAAATATAAAATTTTCTTTAAAATATTTTTTTTAAGAATAAATGAAGACAATTGGAAAATTAAAAATTAATAAACAAAAATTAAAATATGCAAAAATAAAAAATTAGGAAATACAAAATAATATTAAATTTAGATTAAATTAAAGAAAATTTTCAAAGTAAATTACGATATAGAAATAAAAATAATAAATATATATTCAAATAAAAATTTTAAAATAAAAAAATAGAAATAGAAAAAGAAAAATTTCAAATATAAAAAGGAAAAAAGTAGCACTAAGGGAAAGAGAAAGAAAATTAAAAATAGAGATAATAATAATAATAATAATAATAATAATAATAATAATTAATAATAATAATAATAAAATAAATCATATAAGTAAATTAATAATATTAATAACTAATAATAATAAATAATAATAATAATACATAATAATAATAATAATAATAATATATAATATAATAATATAAATAATATAATAATAATAATAATAATAATTAATATAATAATAATAAAAAAATAATAATAATAATAATAATAATAATAATAATAATAATAATAATAATAATAATAATAATAATAATAATAATAAAATAATTAATAAATAATAATAATAATATAATATTAAAATGTGATAATAATAATAATAATAATAATAATAATAATAATAATAATAATAATAATAATAATAATAATAATAATAATAATAATAATAATAATAATAATAATAATAATAATATAATAATATATATATAATAGATAATAATAAATAACAATAATAATGAATAATAACTAATGGTATAATAATATAAATAATAATAATAAATAATAATAATTAATAATAATAATAATAATAATAATAATAATAATAATAATAATAATTAATAATAATAATAATAAATAATAATAATAATAATAATAATAATAATAATAATAATTAATAATAATAATAATAATAATAATAATAATAATAATAATATAATAATAATAATAATAATAATAATAATAATAATAATAATAATAATAATAATAATAATAATAATAATAATAATAATAATATACACGAATGATTTGGATGTACAAAATAAATAAATTAAAACTTCAAAAGGAAAATAACACAATAAATAGTTAAATACAATACACGAAAAAATAATGAAAAGAAAATTGAAAATTAAGAAGATGTATAAGAAGAAAAAGCAAAATATAAAAATAATAATAACAATAATAATAATAAATAATAATAATAATAATAATAATAATAATAATAATATATATTATGATAATAATAATAATATTAATAATAATAATAATAATAATAATAATAATAATAATAATAATAATAATAATAATAATAATAATAATAATAATAATAATAATAATAATAATAATAATAATAATAATAATAATAATAATAAAATAATAAAAAAAGAAAAGAAATAATAAAATAATAGTAATAATAATAATAAAATATTGAAAATAAATAAATAAATAATAAAATAGGAAATAATTTGATAAGAAATAAGAAAATAAGCAAAAATAAATAAAATAATTTATAAATTATAAATTAATTATAAATAAAAATAAATTATTTGAAAAAAGGTAATTTAAATTAAATTAAAATATTTTAATTAATAAACGGAAAAAATGAAATAAATTAAATTAACTGATAATAATTTAAATAAATTAAATAAATAGAAAACATATTTCACATTTAAATGAAGAAAAATATAAGCGTAAATTTATTATCAAACATAACTAAAAATTCTAATCTTCTTAACAGTGGAAGATAGTGGAGAAGGAGGGGCTTAAATAATCTCATTTGGCTCTTCCCCAACTCTCAAGGGGGATTAACCTCCCCCTCAGGAATCCAAGAATTCATTTTGTTAAGAAAATGATATTTTTTCTCCTTTTCTTTTTTTCTTTTATTAGAGAAGATAGTCTCAAAAGATAATTTTGAACAAACAAA
>JABUQX010010423.1:32500-35000 GCA_015478945.1 Trachelipus rathkii
ATTAAAAGTGATACTAGAACCTAACCAAGATTCTACACCAATACACCTTACATTATAATTTACCTTATAGAAGAATGCACCTATTACTTAGGCTTTTATTCCCACAGAGCTTGAGAAAATAGAAAAGAGAAAAGAGGACAATTGATCTAAATAACAAAAATATTATTATAATCAGCACGTCTAAAGTTAAAATTTGTATTTAAAAATTTATACTTGCGGGTTGTAAGTCTTTATTATTATACTGTGATTTTATATATTCCTTTCAATTATTATCCTGTTCAATTATCCTTTTCAATTATTTTCTTGTTTAATTATCTATTTGTTTTACCAATTCCATTTCCAGTCTATCAATCTCCATTCCTGTTTTTTTTCTTTCTCTTCTCTTTTAAAATAAAATTTATTTTTTTAGTTTAAATTTTTTATTTATTTTTCAAATTTAAGTTTTTTTATTTTTAATTTCTTTAATTTTAATTTCAATCTTTTTAATTAATTATATTTTAATTTTTTAAATTTTCTGTTTCAGAATCTTCAAATCTTTGAAACTTTTTCACTATTTTAATAGCAATTTTAAAATTTATAAATTTCTTGTTTTAATTTTTTAAATTCTTTTTTATATTTCTTTTACTTCATTCAAACTAAAAATTTTCATAATTTAAAATAAAAATTTCCATACTTTTTTTATTTTTCTTTCTCTTTGAAATTTTAAATTTTAAAATTTTATTTTTTTATAATTTTTACATTTTTTATTTTTTATTTTTAATTCCAATTTTTTTTTATTTTAAATAAAATTTCAATTTCGGTTTGACATTTTAACTATTTCAATTTTTAATATACAGATTTTAATTTAATCCACTTCGAAACTTTTTCTGTTTTAAATTTAATATTAAAATTTTTAATTTTAATTAAAAACTTGTACTATTAAATTTTTTTAACATTTTAAATTTTATGTTTTTTTTTATTTTATTAATATCACTTATTTCAAACTTTTTATATTTTGATTTAAATTTTAATAATTTTAATATTTTTTAAAAATCTTTCTTAATTAAATTTTAAATTTTTTAATTTTATTCACATGCATATTTTAATTTTCTTTTTTTTATGTAACATTTATATTTTAAAATTTATTTTAATTCAATTTTCTCATTAAAATATATCTCAAACATTGTTTCTTTCTTTTTCAAAGTCTTTTCATAAACTTTTTTCCCGCTTTGGAATTTCCAAGTTCAAATTTTCTCTTCCAATTTTTTTTATTTAAGCAAAGTATAATGAAACATGCGTTCATGTTTACATACAAATATAATTAAATAACATGTAAACACATTCATACGTTTACATACTTGTATGTAGAGTTGAAAAATATCTACTTTTTGAACATTGTAGTTTAAAAGAAAGTTTTTTATCAATTACTTTGCCTTTTATTAAGCAAATTTATATATTATTTTACTATTTTATAGTTTTTTTTCTAATATATTTTTGGTAATTGCTTCACAAAAGAAGTCGTGAAATAGGATGAAATTGAATAAAAAATTAAAAATAAGAGAGAGAGATGAGCGAGAGAGAGAGAGAGAAGAAGAGAGAGAGAGAGATGATGAGAGATAGAGAGAGCGAGAGAGATGAGAACGAGAGAGAGAGAATTGGGTTACTATTTAAGCTTTCATGCTGAGAATTAGATGGAGATAATAAAGTAAAATTATTGGGTTTTTAACTAATAACCATTTAGAACCAATTCTTTGCACTGTACAAATATGGGAAAAAACTATTCTCATGTAAGTAATGAAATAGGTAATGAATATAGTTCTAAATAAAATAATCAGTGAAAATATGAAAACATAAAATTATTTGCCAAAAAAATACTGAATTTTTATTTGTTTTGTTTTTCTTTGATTATATCAGTTGCTAATTTCTCTATTTTTTTTTTAAGTGGGATTTTGAAAATCTGAAAGTATATAGTTATTTGTAACAACTTAAATTTTATTTTTATAAATTTTTTTTGTTTCTTTAATGAAAAAATTAAATTTCTAGTTTTATTCTTAAATTCTAAAAAAAAAATGAAATTTAAGATAAATTTATTTTTTCATATTTTAAATTTTATATTTTGATTTTATTTTTTTATTTTTTTTTTTCATATTTCTTTTATTTTAAATTCTACTCTATCGTAATTCAATTTGAAATTTACTATTTTTTAATCTTAAATTTTTAAATTTTATTTATCGGAAAAATGAAAGAGTGAAAATTTGTTGAGTTGAGAGAAGGGTTGGAAAACGTTGATTTATTTTGCCTAAATGAGAGATAGAAACATATCCCTAAGTTAAAAAATAAAATACTGAAAAATAATTTTATATATTTTTAAAAATTTTAAAATCGTATATTTCAAGTTTATTTTAAATTTTTAATTATCAAATTTTTGAAATAACATTCTATCGAAAAAATTTTCCATTCGATTTTCATATTAAAAAATTTTCAATTTAAAATTTTTATTTTGTTTTAAATTTAATTTTAA
>JABUQX010010423.1:50000-60000 GCA_015478945.1 Trachelipus rathkii
GCAGTTCAATTTGTATAGATAAAAAACTCTGAGTGATTCTTACTTACCAGGATTAGATCCCGGGCCTCGCGAACGGTATGCCATTACCACTCAACCACGACAAGCAAAAAAGATACGCGACTTAGAACCTGAAGAGTGCTCTATTCAACTAGGAATAAGGACCGCCTATGTCAGAACAGATACCTCAGCCACGCATCTCCGCCTATTCCACTCGGGTCAAAGGTAACACAGGAACGTAAGGAGACCACTCTAGATCGGAGTATAATTGTAAAGATGAAAATACTGCAATTAAACCGCAGTTCATTTGTATAGATAAAAATAACTCCTTGAGTGATTCTTCCCCTTACCAGATTAGCTCCGGGCCCTCTGTCAAACGGTATGCCAACGTGTTACCAACTCGACACGACAAGCTAAAAGATACGCGACTTAAACCTAATGAAAGAGTGCTCTTTCAATAGGAATAAGGACCGGCCTATGTCAGGACCGATACCTCAGCCACGCATCTCCGCTTGCACTCGGGTCAAAGTAACACAGGACCCATGTAAGGAGACCACTCTAGATCGGAGATAATTTGTAAAGATGCAAATACTGCAATTAAACCGCGGTTCAATTTGTATAGATAAAATAACTCGCTTGAGTGATTCTTCCTTACCGAGATTAGATCCCGGGCCCTGCGAACGGTCATGCCAAGCGTGTACACTCGCCACAACAAGCTAAAAATACGCCGACTTAAAACCTATGAAAGAGTGCTCTATTCAATAGGGAATAAGGACCGCTATGGCATGAACAGATACCCATCAGCCACGCATCTGCCGTGCACTCGGGCAAAGGTAATACAGGAACCCATGAGGAGAACCATCTAGATCGGAGTAAATTTTGTAAAGAGCACCAATAGCTGCAATTAAAACCGCAGTTCAATTTGTATAGATATAAATAACTCCTTGGAGTGATTCTTTCCCTTACCAGATTAGATCTCGGCCCGCGAAGTATGCCAGCGTGTTACCACTGCGCCCACGACCAAGCTGAAGACGATACCGCGGGACTTAAACCTATGAAAGAGTGCTCTATTCCATAGGAATAAGGACCGCCTATGCAGGACAGATACCTCAGCCACGCATTTCCGCTTGCACTCGGGTCAAGGTAACACAGGACCCATGTAAGGGGCCACTCTAGATCGGAGTATAATTTGTAAAGATGCAAATACTGCAATTAAACCGCAGTTCAATTTGTATAGATAAAATAACTCTTTGAGTGATTTTCACTTACCAAGATTAGATCCCGGGCCCTCAGCGAACGGTATGCCAAGCGTGTTACACTTACCACGACAAGCAAAAAGATACGCGACTTAAACCTATGAAAGAGTGCTTATTCATAGGAATAAGTCGCGTATCTTTAGCTTGTCGTGGTCCGAGTGTAACACGCTTGGAAATATCCATTCGCGAGGCCCGGATCTATCCTGGTAAGGGAAGAAATCACTCAAGGAGTTATTTTATCTTTACAAATTGAACTGCGGTTTAATTGCCCCCGGTTTATTTTGTTAAAATTTTGGCAAAAAAAAATGTTAATTTCTTTTGCATCTTTACAAATTATACTCCGATCTAGAGTGTCTCCTTACATGGGTCCTGTGTTACCTCTGACCCGAGTGCAAGCGGAGATGCTGGCTGAGGATCTGTCGCTGCCATAGTCCAGCGGTCCTTATCCTATTGAATAGAGCATCTTCATAGGTGTTAGTCGCGTATCTTTAGCTTGCGTGGTCGAGTGTAACACGCTTGCATATCCGTTCGCGAGGCCCGGGATCTTAATCCTGGTAAGTGAAGAATCACTAAAGGAGTTATTTTATCTATACAAATTGAACTGCGGTTTAATTGCAGTATTTACATCTATACAAATTATACTCCGATCTAGAGTGGTCTCCTTAAATGGGTCCTGTGTTAACTTTGACCCGAGTGCAAGCGGAGATGCGTGGCTGAGGTATCTGTCCTGCATAGGCGGTCCTTATTCCTATTGAATAGAGCACTCTTTCATAGGTTTAAGTTAGAGCACTCTTTCATAGATTTAAGTCGCGTATCTTTTTAGCTGGTCGTGGTCGAGTGGTAACACGCTTGGCATACCGTTCGCGAGGGCCCGGATCTAATCCTGGTAAGGGAAGAATCACTCAAGGAGTTATTTATCTATACAAATTGAACTGCGGCGGTTTAATTGCAGTATTTGCATCTTTACAAATTATACTCCGATCTAGAGTGGTCTCTTACATGGGTCCTGTGTTTCCTTTGACCCGAGTGCAAGCGGAAGAGCGTGCTGGAGGTATCTGTCTGCCATAGGCGGTCCTATTCTATTGAGTCGAGCATCTTTCATAGGTTAAGTCGGGCGTATCTTTTAGCTAGTCGTGGTCGAGTGGTAACACGCTGGCATACCGTTCGCGAGGGCCCGGGATCTAATCCTGGTAAGGGAAGATCACTCAAGGAGTTATTTTATCTTTACAAATTGAACTGCGGTTAATTGCAGTATTTGCATCTTTACAAATTATACTCCGATCTAGAGGGGTCTCCTTACATTGGTCCTGTGTTACCTTTGACCGAGTGCAAAGCGGAGATGCGTGGCTGAGGTATCTGTCTTGCCATAGGCGGTCCTTTTCTATTGAATAGAGCACTCTTTCATAGGTTAAGTCGCGTATCTTTGTTAGCTTGTCGTTGGTCGAGTGGTAACACTCTTGGCATACCGTTCGCCGAGGCCGGGATCTAATCTGGTCAAGGGACGAATCACTCAGAGAGTTATTTTAATCTATACAAATGGAAGCTGGCGGTTTAATTCGTATGTGCATCTTTAATAAAACATAAGTTATGTTATATATATATTAATGCTTATATATATAATTAGTTTATATATGTATATATATTATATAATATATAGTATATATAATATATATATATATAGAATCATATATAATATATACTATATATATAATATATTATAATATATATAATATGATATAATATATATATATATATAAAAATATATATCACTATGATAGTAAATTTAGAGATGGATATATATATATATATATGATATTATATTATATAGGCATAAAGTATATATATAAAGTGTATATATTAGTAGTATTATATAATATATATATTATATAGGCTATATATATATATTTATTTATGGTAATAGTATATATACTGGGACCACTGTCACTTTTATCGTGAATATATATATATATATATATCATCGATTATCCAAGATATATAATAAATTGTTACTCACGAGTGAGAAGATCTCTATAGAGAGAGAGAGAAACATATATATATATATATATCCCAGTGTGAGCCATACTCTTCCCACGTCTGAGGATTATCTATATATAATATATCTACGCGAGAGAGAGAGAGAGAGATTACCAAAAGAGAGAGTAGGTATATATCAACCGCTTTTCCTTTTGCACAAATACCAAATCATCTAGAAGACAGAGCACACAGAGAGAGAGAGAGAGAGAGAGCGAACGCATAAACAAGCCGACGAGAGAGAGAGAGAGAGACATCGCATCTTCGCGCCAGCAATAACGGAAAATCCTACAAGACCAAAATAAGCCAAATCAACAACATTAAAAACAATCATTCCCTAATTAAAGATACCGACAGGCAAACTCAAATCCCAGGTGCAGCCCGGAGAGAGTATCAGCACTACTAATAAAACCACACACATCAGACCGCATATCGAAAAGACAGGAAAATCCTCAAAAAGCAACAGAGAGCGCGAACAACGAATTATACTATATCTATTCTCTTATTATTGAAAAGAGAGAGAGAGTGCGAGAGAGAATAAGTTCAATTGCTACCAATTAGTGGCAAGTGCAGGGAACCTCAACAGCCACTGCGTCATTTCAGACTACCCTTTTTGTAAGATATTTTGGGAATTCACATACTACTCTATATATATATATATATATATATAATTTATACAGATACGGAACAAAGTAACACATCTAGAGGGATTCTTTTTCGAATCAAGCTGGATATAATAGCATAGTCTATGAGCGTGCTAGAGAGAGAGAGCGAGAGGACCAGAGAGCATTATATATATATATATATACAGCATCGAGCCATGAAAGCAGGTATTCCGAAGAGCCAATTTTAGAATACAAATTTCATTTTCCAACGCTCAGAAAAGAAAAGCGAATTCATATTCAAAAGAAGATACTCAACAATACCTCCCTCTAGATGTATCCCCAAATATCGGAAACGCAGTACGATTATGAACACGAAATCATATTGTTTGAGATAACCAACACACGCGAGATCGTGCATTGGAAAGCCTCCCCAACCCCAAAGAGTAACCGGCAATCAAAATATTAAAGTACCCTTAAGATTAGATAGAGATGCATGCAATTTGGAAATAAACTTCTATACAATAATAGCCACACGCATTCTTTTAATCTTAGCACAATAATTTCACTGAGAATATATGATATTCTAGATAAGAGAGCGAGAGAGGAGAGAGAGAGCCACGAGAGATCCTCTCCTACAATACACCCTACCTCGACCAACCCAACATTTTTAGTAGCAGCCCAAGCCAGTCGCTGGCATCTAAACTGAGGTGGAACGCAAGAAACTCAGGCGACATACAATGATAAGAAATCAAGATCCGCTCGTTCCTAGCACATTACTTTCCCCCGTATTCTAATAGAGCAAATTTCCCAAACACTCAACCTAACAACACTATTCTGTCCGGATCCTCTAGTTGTGCTTTCAACGATAGCAATGTTCGAACTACAAATTATTTTTCTTGATCACTGGATTTAAGCTTATGTAAACTACCTAGCTTTCACCTCCAACAATTCATTCAACATCAAATACCACTTCACACAAATTTCAGCTTGAATCAATTACAAGGCTCCCATCTTTCCCTCAACTAGGCACTATCTGATTTAAAAATACACATTGCACACATCCCATTTTGCCAGTTGACTTTTACGGTATGTCAGCGATTACCCTCTTGTCCTTTTATCAGAATTTCCTTCTAGGGTATACCTCTTTAGCAATACTCCCATCTCTCCGATCTCAAATTATCTATACTGCTGGTCGTTGACATACAATAACACATCTAAATTTCACCCATTACTAACACATCCTACTCATTCACATTCCTCACATAAACAAGAATCTCCTCATCAATCACCTTCAATCTCCTCGACCACAACAACATACCTTCCATCGTATCAATTTCTCATAAAGGCAGAAGGATATAATTTCCGACTCACAAAATTCAAAGCTTCTGTAGATCCTTTTATTCCTCTCCCACAGCCTCCCTCTCAGACTAAACACCCCATTCCACCTTTATACTCAGATGATATCTCTCTCTCTCGCAATCTTCTTATAGACTCGGATATAACATACAATCCCTATTCCACTTCTACTACGGAAATTCATCCACGCTCTATATCAATACTTTTTCTTAGTGATTTCTCTTCAGCTCACACAACCCCTTTAGAAAATTTAGTTTTTGACAACCAATAACACTCACATAAATAACTATCTTTACGCCGGCAGTATCCTCAGCACATGCAATCAAGGCCAAATATTAATAGACATCATTAATTTAATCACTTCCCCCAAACATTACAAAAAACACCCTTATTTTCACTGCAAACCCCATCATAGTTTTAGATGATCCAACAAAGACCGTTTATACACACCTTGGCACCTCTAGCCAAGATCTCTCTCCACCACAGCTCGTATTCGCATATAAAGAAATTCTCAATTCCTCTATAAAAATACTTATAAAAAGGATACTCTTTTACTTGACCCAAAATTATTTAATCAATTACTGCAACTTTCACTCTTATATAAAGACGTCATCGTGCTCGAGAATTTTAAAGCCCCCATTTGTCCTTTACAAAAATTCTCTCTTCAACTAAAACCAGACGCTCCAAAGGTACTATATCACCAAAATATCGATTTCCACACAAATATCCCACACACAGATGAATGGACCACAAACTCTCTAAAAATGGTTACATAAAACCAATCTCTTCCCCACATATCTCACTTCTATTTCTAATCTCCATAAAGAATTCCTCTCGCACCAAAATTGTAGCCGATTACAAACATATCAACTCCCTCAAAATTTTAGACCTCTACCCTCTCTCTTATATAAAAGATCTCTTCAACATCTTTGGCAAAAGCTCCCTCTTTACCACTGTTTACCTCCTCAATGCATATCATGCACTAGAAATTAAAGGTGACTCCCAACCATATCTACAGTAGCTTTTCGCAACCAAAAGGAACAATTCTGCCCCACTAGACTAAATTTTGGACTCTCAAACCCACCTCCTGTTTTTGCACGCACAATGGATGTAGCTCTGTCTCACCAATTAGGCACAGCTTGCAGATTTCTCAACAACGTCTTAATCACAGGTCACTCAATATCCTCTCATTTCAAAATATCACCAAAGTTTTTGGATAAAGAACCTTCTCATTAAACTCTCAAAATGCAATTGTCTCTGAAGAAACGTTCTTTCCTTGGTTTTCGCATCTCAAATAATGGTATAAGCCCTGATCCCGCCATGTTAATAACACTTCAATCATTCAAACCTCCCACAAACGCTGCGGAAGTACGTTCACTCATGGGTTTTCTAAACTATTTCAATCATTTTGTGAAAAAATTTGCAATAGTCCCAAAGCCAATAACATCCCTCTTGCACAAAAACGCGCAGTTTATCTGGAACCCAGAACAAAAACACGCATTTGAAGCTCGCAAACGAACTTTACTTCTCAACCCACAATTGGCTTTTCCTGATTACAGCAAACACATTTTCCTCAACACGGATGGCTCTCAAAAAGGCCTTAGAACCGTTCTCTATCAACAAGATAAAAACGACAGAGAAACTCCACTCTCTCTTTTGTCAGTCGCTTTCTTCCTAAAGCAGAAACAAATTATAGTACACTAGAGCTGGAAGCTTTAATAATAGTATGCGCTTTATTCAAATTCAAGCACACGATTCTTGGATACCCCCTTACAATTATAATTGACAACCAACCCCTAACCAATCTTTTTAGACGCAAACAAATTACGGGTCGACTGGAACGCTGGAATTCATTTATACAAATCTTTAGTCCACAAATTCAGTATACTGCTCACCAATTTGATGTCATAACTAACTATCTAAGTCACAACCCACCTCCACTTTCTATCCCACATCCCTCCCCGCACTACCCCACAGCTTACACATCAATTTGCTACTCACCTCACAACCCCACAAAAATCTTTTCTTCTCATACCTGAAACTTTCATTACAGAACAAGCAAATTGCCCTCGGTTGGGACCTCTTTACAAACGTATCGAACTCTTCGAATATTCCACAACACCACCCCCTCACCCCTCATCTACACATGTGATTATCCAAGACATTTTATATTACAAAACTCCCACTGGTCGACACTTACTTGAGGTGTCAGACTCTACGATATACTCAGTAATTGAACACAGCCATTCCACTCTAGCTTCAGGTCATTGTGGTTCTGAAAAAGCACAGAACAGACAACAGGAACGATACACTTTTTCCAAATTACACACTTTCAGTAAACAATTTTTGTGCCAACTGTGATTCGTGCAAAAGAGTCAAAGGTACAGTCCCCAAACTCGCCCCCATCAAGGAATACCCTCTGGGAATTGAGCTATTCTCAAGAGTACACTTCGACATCTTAGCTCCTCTCCCGCTCGATCTGCCACATTTCTCTATCTAAATATATTCTTATCTTCAAAGATCAACTCACAAAATATGTCAAATTAGTCATACTTAAACAATACACTGCTACAGATCACTCAAGCCCTCCTAGATCGTGCAATTACGAGACACATCACACCAGAAGTTTTAATATAAGGACTAGCCCCAGAATTCAGGTCAGAATTCTTTAAACAACTTTGCTCCCAGTGGAAAATTAAAGCTCTCAACATAGTTGTTTTAGACACCCACTTCGGACCAAATGACATATTCACTAATCGCAATACTTTCTCAGACACTTTGTTAACTCAAATCACAATGACTTGAGTAAATTTCTATCTTTTGGGCAAATTTATATAAATAGTACTTTCAATTCCTCGATGGCACCACATCCCATTTCCTTCTCCACCACTATAGCAAAAGATTACCATGGCATCTTTCCAATTACAAATCACCTTTCAACACATCCAACTCCATCACCATCAACATCAATGATAATATTGACGAACTAGCGGAAAGACAAATATTATCAGAGACATGGCTTGACAACACTTATTAGAGTCCAAACAAAAGCAAATCGATACACAACACAAAAGTTTTACTTAAAGACATACACATCGGTAAATATATCTATATATTAGCCACAAAGAAACCTCATCAATCTCCAAAACTATTTTCGAAATAGACAGGCCCTTCTCTAGTTAAACGCCTCATCCCTTTTAATAAACTTCTCCTTCAATACCCAGATACCTCAAAAGAGTTTATTGTACACACAAGCAATGTTAAGATCACCCAAAATACCCCTCCCTCAGTGCTTTCACAACCAACCAGCTCAGATCAAACACAAAATCAATCACACCCTCCTTCCTCAAACAACACTCTCATACAACACCAACCACCTTGGCAAGCCATCATACTTCATCTCCCACAGATTTCCCCTCTCCTACAGCACCAACCTCTCCTTCTCATACCACTTTACTTCCTCCTACCCATTCGCATCCTTCTTCACCTCCACCAACTCCTATTCCTCCCCAACCATCAACTCTACCCTCTCATATCCCACGACCTAAAACTCTCTCTTCTAAAATCATCTCTCCTACTCAGACACACACACACTAAGGCTAATCTCTTCCGCCTCCTTTTTTCATCTAATTCTACCCTGGACGATTCCGGCATCCATCCTCCTACTCCTTCTCCCCTCAGATTTCCTTTGTCTCTTCCCGTGATTACGCATGATCTGGTGCATGGGATTATGAGATCTATGAACGTCAGGAAGGCTAATGGAACAGGGGGTATTCCTCCCCGCGTTTTGAGGGAGTGTGCTTCTGAGCTGGCGCCCGTCCGCGTTCAACTCTAATCTCTATGCCTTAATACTAATACATTTCCTAAGTGCTGGAAGCGCGCTTATGTCCAGCAAATCCCGAAAAAGTGTAGCCGCTGTGATCCTTTTAACAATCGTCCTATACCTCTCACTGGTATTCTATCTAAAATCTTTGAAACTGTTCTTAACTCTCATTTCCTGGATCATCTGGAGTCTCATTCCCTTCTTTCAGATCATCAGAATGGCTTTCGACGCTCGAGGTCAACTGGTGACTACTCTCCTATCTACCTGATTTATGGTCTTCTGCCCTTAGGGACTATGGGGAGTATTGTGTTGTGGCGCTTGACATATCAAAAGCTTTTGACCACGTATGGCATGCGTCACTACTCTCTAAGCTCCCTTCCTTCGGGTTTCCCCCTTCTCTTTTCTTACTTTTGTCAAGTTTTCTCTCTTCTTCCTTCTTTTCTGTTAATTGGGGTGTTTCCGTAAGGTTCTGTTGTTATCTCAACTTTGTTCTTACTTTTCATCAACGATCTTAATCAGCTGTAATTTCTAACTCTGTTCACCTCTTGTGCCGATGACTCAACTTTCCATCCTTCCATTCATTTCAAATCTGCTCCCTCATTTGCACTAGAGTTGTATCTCGTCTTCAGCTTTCCGATTCTAATCTTCCCGATCTAGGTGAGATTTCCCGGTGAGGCCGCTGCAACTTTGTGAAATTCAACTCTTTGAAAACTCAACTTCTGTCCCTCTCTCTCTCTCTCTCTCTCTCTCTCTCTCTCTCTCTCTCTCTCTCTCTCTCTTCTCTCTCTCTCTCTCAAACCAACCACCTTCTAACTTATCTATTTCCTTCGACGGCTCTAACGTCTCACCTGTTGACCCTAAAACATTTCTTGGTCTGAAACAAAGACAAAATTATTGTTTGGAAACTCATATCACAAAGGTTGCTAAGGTGG
>JABUQX010010423.1:77500-79056 GCA_015478945.1 Trachelipus rathkii
CAAGGAAGAGAGAGAATAAGTACTTTTAAATAGATGCTAGGACAAGCTATCCATCCCCGACATGCGTCGTTGCTTGTTTGATTATGAATATGCTTCATACTATATATTATAATTTTTGGTTTGATGATTCTTCCTAGTTTCTGGGGATGAATTACATTTTAAAGATACTAAAGAGATATGTTTAAAATATTTAATTTACGTACTGAAGATCGTTATGCATTGAAATAAAGATGTTTTGTCCACGTATGGGAATAATATATATATACTAGCGATATATAGTATATATACGTATATAGTATATATATATATATAATATATATAATATCAACTTTCTATACCACTCTTACTACCCCTATTATAGATAATATATAATATATTTATATAATATATATAGTGTGCGATTGATATAGCTAGTATATATTCCAAAGAGAAGGCATTAGTTTAAGATAATGATATATATATATATATATATATCTAATATTATATATATATAGTATATATATATATATATATAGTTTAACTGGGTAAACATATTTATATGTATAAAAATAAGCTAAAATAAATATTCACAAACGCTGAAGGAAATATAAAATAAAATAAAATTGGGAAGAAAAAATTTTTTAGAAAACAAATTTAATGCTTATGAAAACAAAACAAAGTAAAGAAACAAAAACAAAAAAAATAAATTAAAAAAAAGGTAACAAAGTATTTCACGCCTCGCATGCGTTATATGGCTAAATGTTTGTGTTGAGGGGGCTCCGACAAGTAACTGGGAAATTGGGCAAAGTCCTTTTCAGAAAGAAATTTTTTATTCATTTGTCAGTCTGGACTGCATGAAAAAAAGTCATTCTTTCTTTATATTATCGGACTGTATTTCAGAAATGTCATACTGAATAATTATATATACTTATATATATATATATATATATATATATATATATATATATATAAATTATATATATATATATAAAGTATATAATATATATATATATATATTTTTATTATATACTAATATATGTATATATATATAAATTATAATATATAATTATATATATATATATATTATATCTTATTATATATTATATATTACAGTATATATATTATATATATAGTATATATATATCATATATATATATTACATATATATATATATATATAATAAATATATATATTATATCTATATATTATATAATATATATATATAAGGGTAGGTATATATATATACTATATATATATACTATATTATATATTATATATTATATAATATATTATATAATATATCTATTTATATATATATATATATATATATATATATATAGTATATATATATAGTATAGTATATATATATAATTATATATATTAATACCAGTATATATTTATATTACTATTCATATATATAATTATATATGTTATATATAATATATATATATATATGATATATAGCTATAGATATAATTAAACTTTTTCTCATTGGTAAAACCGACATTTTTTTTCTCCTCCATATTTTTTCATTTTTTGTTATCCCGAACGATATTTTTTTTTGCGCGTTTCTTTTC